>BCLH01000275.1:0-46460 GCA_001602315.1 Zoysia pacifica
GAGAAGGAATGCCGCAGGCAAATGCACAACAATTGTGTTGATTGAGTAGCAGTGTACATGTATTTATACAAGAGTTGAGCGATAGCAGCTACTAACTAAGTCTCCTATAATGTAGGCATTGCGATAACAGCTACTGACTAAGCCTCCTATAAGCTAGGCATTACTCCTAAAGAATAGGTAAACACGAAGACTGTTAACAGTAGCAATGCCATGATACATCAACCATTTCTGCCTTCCAACTCACAGCTTTGGAGGTATTCATGCGCTAACAGAAGCACATAAGAATACAGAAAAAATATTATAAGACCATGTGATAGTACATGATGCATGGCTGGCCCTAGAATGTTATATAGCCACAGATGACAAATATTTCTGTGACTTTGCTACTTCATATAGCAGCAGAGAACATAATAGAACAGGGAAGATACTATTTTAGAAACAGCAAGTGATTTTTCAAAGAAGCCAAAGATTAGTGGGATGATGACAAGTTTTTCCCAGGTATATTTTACAAATATTTTTTCTCAAAAATGCAGAAGATTTTACACGTATTTTTGTTTTCCCAATATAGTGAGAATTGAGTTGTTATCACAGAGATACAAATTAGTCCCAGACATACCTTGATTAGTTCGCCTTCACAATAACCATCAATCTCAGTCCTAGAAACAGGAGAGGAATAAAGTCAGACAATGAAACCATTTTGCATAAATATCACTAGATGATTCAAATGCATACGCTGCAAGCTCTTTCTGCACCCTGACAGCCTCAACTTGAACTACCTGCTGGGCCTTCTTAACAGTCTCATAGAGATTTTGCATATTTCCAAACATTCCTGCCTAAAAATAAACATGATATGAGTGGGCTTTATGAGTTATTAGTTGTTGCAATAAATGGTTCATTGTTATGCGCAACATTACAAACTATGGTGTCAGATTAAGTTCAGCCACCATAGCCCTTATGCAGAAAATTGTAAAAACTTGAACAATCAACAATAATAACAACAACAAAGCCTTTTAGTCCCAAGGATACTAGATTAGAGGTACCACAAGTTTATGTTAAGGTACCACACACTCTCCAGGTACAACATTACAGTCTAAGCAAGTATGGCTATCCTTTCTTCTCCACTAGAATGAAATCTATTTGGCTACAATGAGGACCACCGCTAAAGGATACTAAACGAGAGGCTCTTTTCTTAAAGCAGGTGTTTTCTACAAAAAGAAAAGCGCAGCCGAAAGCAAAGTTCAAAACCACCTTCCATTCTTCAGTCCTACTCCTATACCCACCTCCAATATTATGTGAAAAATTATGTGTAGCCAACTTAACTATTGACATGAACAAAATACTGAAATAATACTCCTAAAAAATTTAAACAAAACTACAGCTTCACATTTAGGAGTGACATCGTTAAAAAATTGGATGTGGAATATGGCCGGCGCCAAAGGCCTCTCCTTGCTGACCGGCCAAGGTCACGATGGGGGAGTCTTAGTTGTCTAGTTCTCCTTCAGGGTCGTTTGGGTCGCATTGCATGTAATCAGGCGCGAATGTAATATGGTGTGTGCGTGTGTGTGTGTGTTGGGCGTTGTTCAGTGGCGGATCTAGGATTTCAATTATGGGGGGACAATGACATGGATTTAAGTCAATGTTGATATTTCTTATATTTTTAGTTACTATTACTCATATTTACTAAGATATATGTGTATAGATTAATATAATATGCACATGTAATGGATTTTTTTTACAAATTTTGGGGGGGCAGCTGTCCCCCCATGCACCCCTCTACATCTGCCACTGGCATTGTTTTGATGTACTCCGATATGCAGCTCTCCTGCGTGTTCGAGAAAAAAAAATATTGGATAACCATAGATCCTCATCTTCCTAAGATTGTGCATATATATGCTTAATAAATTGTCCCCACCAAATCTCAAATGAAAGTGTTACTTTAGCTATCAGAGTGGAATAGCAGCAGAATTGAAAATGAACTAAGAAAAACAGCAATGGTAGGTTACAATCTTACTTTCGAAGGTGTCTCATCCCCATTCTCATCTTTATCCTTCTTCCCTCCAAATAGGCTGTACACACGAAAAGATCTATAACTAGGTCTTTTCTTTGTGGTACATGGCAAATAGAAAGCACTTTCTATGTTTATTCTGTTACCTGCACAACATCAACAGCAGGTACACACTATTCAGATGTTGTCAGAATCCAAAAGAAACTATCAATTGTGTAATAAGGTACGCACTGGTAACTCAAAAAGGAAATAATGGAAGCCTGGAACAGCAGGTAAGACTAAATATTGCTCATTTTTATTCCACAAAACGATGCCAAATTGGCATGTGGGAAGAATAAAATTAAGAAAAAAAACATTGAATTAACAACCCTGGCCCCAGGAAAACAAAGGAAATAAAAACGGACAGGCCTTCCCAAATAAATAGTTTGTAGATAATTCACTCTGCGAGATTTGCACATCTCTTTCTGAGGCACTCACCGGCTGCAGAGCACAGCAGCCGGCTACGTCTGCTATAGACACTCCATTTCTTCTTCCTTTTTTTTTTTTTTTTGGAAAACTAGACACTCCATTTCTACCACCTAGCCTGGGGTGCCGGACGCCACCGCTGGGCGCTGGCCCGTCTCAGTATCTCCGCCTCCACCGCTTGAGCACCAGTAGCTACCTCGCCACCTCGCCGCGAGAGGTCAAGCACTGACAAGGGACAAACCAACGGGGGCCTTTCCCGTCTCACCCATGGCGACGAACTCGTACTCGCGGTACCCGCCGCCGCCTCTAGTCGAACCTTCCTCCCAAATCAGGCTCCCATGTACGGGTGAGAGCTGACGGACGAGTGGAAGAAATTGATCCCCGAATTCACTACACATCTCAATATTCTCCCCAATGCATATTAATTATCCACTAACAACGGAACCCAGAGCAGAATCAACCGAAACGAAGCGCGAAGATTGGAGCTTTGGAACTTACGAGAGGGGTTCGACGAGAGAGGCGCCGAGAAGGAGGACCGGAAGGCCACCGGAGCGAGGGCTGCAGAGGGGGCCATCGCGCGACGGGAGAACGGAGATGAGGCCACGCTCGCCCGAGATTAGGGAGTGGAGAGAGCGCGCCGCGTCGGAGATGAAGGGGGAGAGAGGCAAGGAGAAACAGCGGATCTTTTGGATAGAAAGATATCGTTCTAGTGGGAAAGGCAAACACGACCTGGAATTTTTTTTAAAAAAAAAAGACGAACTGGAATCTCGAAATCTTTAAACGCGATTAATTTTCAAAAATATGGCGTTGTATCTAGACAAACTTCTACCCTCTACGATTTTGTGATTTTTTTCACAAAATGGTGTACCCTCTAATGTTTTCAATTTTTTTAATATAGCAATATTGTCTGTTACTTAGGAAAACCGATTGTCCAATTAAACTAATAACGGACCGATTTCATCGAAAATCATAAAAAGAACTGATTTTCAATAGTTTCGCTAACTATAGTCACAACACTATTTTTCTTGATAATTTGCTCAAAAATATATTTATTCAATAATTATATAACGCTGATCAAGTTTATATTATAAGAAATTATATAGTTTTCCCCTGTACCGCACCTGTCAACACGGCGCTAAACCGTGATTACAGCTCTATTTGGTATAACTCAAACTTATTAAAAAGTAGTTTTATTGAACAACTGGTTAAAAATTGCTAAAAAATAAATTATTTTTTAAGTTTATTTTAAGAAGTTGCTTAACTTAAAAAAAATTGTGGAATACTCCCTCCGTTGTCAAATTGACGTCGCCCCATTCACTACAAACATCAACGGTTACCATTCGTTTTATTTAAAAAACAATATAATATATTTATATATTTTGTTATAATTTATTTTATTGTCAAAAGTATTTGAATTACAACTTATAATTTTTTAGACTTAAATTAAATTATTGAATAAGACAAATCGTGATATTTATTCTCAACGACGACATCAATTTAAAAAAAAAATAAGTTATTTAACATAATTTTTATTTATTTCTGTAAATAAGTTGTACATAAGCTGTGCTAAGCTGTGCCAAACATAACCTACACCTCAAGCACACACCAGTTCCCAAGACCAACTGTGGCTCACAAAAGAGCAGCGACATTTTGCATTTGCTGTATCATATTCAACGGAGGAAGACAAACTGGATACAGATGCGAATCATTCGTCCTCACAGTCAGAAAGAAGCACAGGTGCCTAACCCAATAGGCACTGAAGTGATTGAACTTGCATGCAACACAACGAATTTTACACCACAGAAATGACTCGCACCAAGCCCTTCGCAGTATCAACCACTAGATATATCAAGGGAGCCTGTGTCATTTTCCGATATTCTCAAGCAGGAGCGCATCACGCCACGTACATCTGGGATATGCATACTACACATTTCTGCTGAACTTCTGAAGAAACAGCACGGGTCAAGAACCATTCTCCTCAGTGATGCTGGTCATGAAGCAACTGGTTAATGAGTTGACAGTAGTAAAAAAAAGACTGGTGGTGGAGAGGGGAGCAACAATGGCATGAAGATCAACTCACGGAATCTCGGTCTCATATGTGCTGCTACTAAAACGCTCTGCCACTTCACCATTTTTGTTCCGATTCAATGGCTTTTTGAACTGCACCAAAATCATGGTCATGTTATCGCACCCCTCTCCAGTGAGTGTTGATGGGGCCAGGCATCTGTCAAGCACTTTTTCACACACTGCTGACAGGCTCTTCTCCTGAAAGTTGTGCCCCATGCATACATTGCAGTTGTCAGGCACCCCATCATCTTATCAGAATTTCATCTCAGCAGTCATTTGGAAAATAACCAAGCACTCACCGTGTTTATATGCTCATGGATGAAATTAACCAACTGTTGGCTTGACATGCAGTCCCTATTCATCAATAAAAGTTGTTCATTATGTGACAAACACTTGATAAAGTCCAAGCGCTTCATCACAGATAGAAATTAGGAATGCATCGGGTTCTACTTTTGCAGCTGAAAGCTACAGAAAGTAGAGGTATGCGGCAAGTGAATAGCCTTACCAAATGCCATCGCATGCTACAACGAGAAAGTCGTCATCATCACAAAGCTCCACCTAATAAGAAACAACAAGATCGCATGAGAATCCAAGATCCAATGAAAAGGAAAAATAGTGCCTTAAAAGGTTCATAGCAAATAACGTGTAACTGAAAAAATTCACAGTGGTCTCATGTTTTTAAGAGCTTACAATGTTAATGTCAGGATTTGTAGTCACAATCTGTTTCTCAGGAGGCAAGTATTTATTCTGTTTAAATTCCACATCTCCTGTAAGGGGAACACATTTTTAAGAAAACCAAGTACCTTGCATCAAAATACAAACAAGCATGAAGATACCAACCAATTGCTCTGGTCAAGTTTAGACTTCCATTCACTCGGCCCATATTAATGAAACCCCCTGCTTTTAGTATTCTTTCTCTCTCAGCAGCAAGCTCTGGTTTATGGTCCCTTGATAGATTGTATGCCTATCATACATGTAAAACAGAGAGTATCTACTCAGACTGCAAGGATATTTTTTTACTGTCCCCCCACTAATGGCGAAGCATACCTGTCCACCCCTTGAAATAACACACCGGGAATCACCAGCGTTTCCCACAACAAGTTGGTTATCTCTTATTAATGCTACACATGCCGTACTCCCACATGTCGGACCAGCAAAATCAGAATGAGGACCCTGATAAAAATTATCCATGTGAGATATTACACTAATTTTATACCATAGCTCAAACAATCATGAAGAATAAACTGCACCGCACATGGACTTCAAAATATCGAACATCTGTTTGTATTTCAGCACAGCATTATTGACAACACAGAGTTCATATCTGGGTGGCAGTACTTACCTTTGAATAGGTTTCATTTGCCAAAAGTTAAAGAAGGTAAATTCTTATTGCTATTCAACAACTGATGTAACTTGCATATATTTAAGAATCTGGACAGACAACAAATCATTTTGTTTGTATAGTGAGAAATGAAACCATCTGTACATTTGATATTTAGAAAAGCAAAAATAGTTTATTCAGCTGAATATATATTACCTCCTCAAAAGCCCAGTCATCTTGCTGATTACTGTTGCCCCTTGGAGACCAAATCAACCCTTCTATCATGCCACTAAACTTGTTCATCTTATCTCCCAATGCACATAGTTCTCGCCAACCTCTCTGTCCTCGCATCATCTCATCCACTCTGAAGCCAAGCAACCACAAAAGCTACGTTGAGATCTTCATACTGCCAGTAATGATAAAATGCTGAAGCTTTACATCAGTTCATGTCGAATCTGATCTGCCATATACCTGAAGAAAGCTTTATGGACAGCAGTGCCCAGGTCACCAGCTGAATAGGCTTCAGCTTTGAGAACTTGAGTGTGCAGATATTTCGCACAAAATTTGGCAACCACTCTGCCTGAGTAAATCAATCCACATAATGTTATGCAATTTAAAAGGATACTAATATTGTCTCTAGGAATATAGGCATGGTTGCATTAAATCACTTGAGAGTTACTTAGTACAATGACGGAGTATGAAAAGAGTAAGGTTTACCTCCATGGCCATCAAAAACACCAAAGAATGCTGTCTCGGTATCAAGATCTAGCAATGCTGAGTGCTGCAGGGTTGCACAGGATGTTAAACATTGCCTTGAGGAACAATACCAGAAATAACATGATTAATGATTCACCGACTATGTGTGTTGTGTGACACTGAGACACTCAGCTAACTAGAACACTGTTAAAGCACCAGTACAAATGAAAAAGGAATATCACTCGTGTGTTGTGTGACAATTTTGGATGATGAAACTACATCCATCATGCAAACGAAATGCCATAAGATGGTACTAGCCTCAGATTAGAAAACTCACAGCATCTTCCATGCTTGCTCGCCATCCTTGCATAGATGAAAGACCAAATTTTAGTCGATCATTTTCCCCGTTTTCAGATAGCTTCTCAGTTTTCGGAGTACTAAGGTAGATACCCATTCTTACTGGCTGTAGCATGGAAATGTGTCATAAGGGAAAGATGTATGATCGCACCACAAGTATATGTAACAGGACAAAGGTGTACCCAAAATTAATCAGGGCAGATGGGAACTGACAAATTACACCAGTATATTCACAAACCCTGTATCCAAGAAACCAGCTGAGCAATTCTTCCACTACAAGGTTCCAGAAATCATCAACATGATATAACCAAAGTTAATAACAAAACCAGAAAACAACTCATGCCATGAACCCCAAAAGGCAATTGAACAACATAATGAGTAAATCAGCACAACAAATCAAACAACGAAGAATGCAACAAAGAACAAATACAAAATTAGCATAAAGAAAGCTGAAACATGAACATGCCAAATCAGAGAAGTGCCGATTGCTTCCAGCTAAAGAGAATACAGTATTCTACCGTTATTATTGGCACAACTCAGGTATTTCATATACGAAAACCAATCAGTGTGCAATACTTCATCAATCAGAAAGGATAACTGCAAAACTCAGATACACCTGTGCAAGAACAGGATATAGCCTGACTCCCCAGCTGCAATATAAACTCCTACTAGGAAAATGTGGACAACCACCATCCATAATTATTGATAAAAATTAAAAAGGACAAGCATCCAAAACATGACATAATTGCAAAATACGTTGCAATAAGCAAAATTCAAAAAAGCATCCACAAAAGTTCTTTTAAAATGCATCCGACAAACGAACGGTGGGCAACGACAACACCATACAGGGGGCGATGACAACAGCACAGCCGATTTTTCCTTAACCCCCCAGTTAGGTGGGAGCTCTCCACTCAGCGGGTACTGCTCAGAAAGATAAGTTTTTATATATATATAAATATGCATTATGATGGGTCGTATGGTCAGATTCAGACAAAGTATAGCGCTAGAAAAGAAATCAGGAAATGGTATGCTATGGCCAAGTAGAATATAACATAATCCCTCCTAGCTGAAACCGCCATGCGATTCACATCCAAACCACTTCCTGATTCAGAAATTATCACACAAAATGTAACCGACGAGTTCCTCCCACGACAGCAAGATGGGCTCAGAGCTTCAGAGGCTCAGGCAACGGCAACGCACATCCCCCAACCCAACCTTGGCGCTCGAATCCCAGAGACAGCAGCCGCGGGACATCGAGAGACAGTAAAAGATGAAGCCTTTTGCAACAGCAGAGGCAACTTTGACGGACTGGCATTTCTGTCTTGATGAAGAACAGAACACCCGCACATGGTGGGTGAGGGATAAATCCTACTCCAGTCGTACTTTGGGAGCGAATGGAGAAAAAGGAGAGAAACCAAATCCATTCAAGCCTCACGACGTCAACCGAACATCACTTAGCAGTACCTGTCCGTGACGCCAGAGAACGGCACTCGGCACTCGCTCGCCGTCGTCGCTCGCTGCAAGATCCCGTCGGTGCGTGGCGCTCGGTCCTTGGTCGGTCGCCGGTGACTGCCACTCAGGCCGCGGTCAGTCAACAGGCGCGTCGCCGCACCAGATCGGTCAGGAGAGGAGACGAGAGCGGCGACCAGAGCGAACGCTAAACACAAAGAGAGAGAGAGAGCGATGAGCTGGGTGGCGGGGGCCGAGATGAGAGCAACGCCAGGGGGGGCAGGACGAGATAGGGGCAACACTAGCAGTAGTACTGACAAAGACCACCGCTGATTCACACTGACTTGTGGGGTCACCTACGTGATGGCCAACAACATTCGGTTTAGCAAGTTGTGGTACAGCCTAGGAACAAAGGTCCGTGTCCGGGCTTCGTTTGTTAATCACGATAATTCTGCGGAAAATTCACAAGGGGAACAGCTCGAACTCCGTTGGCGTCGGCAGAGATCCATCCCAAACGCAGGATAAAGATTCAGATCTCTGGGAGCAGTTGGTATACTAGTATTAACAGGGGAAGCAGATTCTGATCTGGAAGAATTTCAGGGGCGACTCTCAAAGGCAGCGCAGCGCCGCCCCTGAGGTCGCCAAGGGGCGGCGAGCACGCGCGGCGCGGGATGCCCCGTGCGCCGCCGCCGGCGGCGGCGCTGGCGTTGGGTTATTTTCGGCGCGACGATTACGCACGTCGCTGTCGAGGACCCTGGCCTGCCTCCTTCCCCGGTTTTAGCTAGCGCGGTTGAACTGCTACGTGCACCGCATGCAGATCGCACAGCAAAACGTCGAACGAGAACCGTTCCGCGAATGGACAAATCTGGCTGAATTTTATCATCGCTGCGTTTTGCCACACGAACGCACCTGTTCAGCAGACGTCGCCGGTCTCAGATTCTTGCGAGGATCGCGCACGGTAGCTCAGCGACCGCCAATGCTGACCTCGTAGTCACTGTGTCACCGTCTGAACCCCATGGCAACCTGCAAGGGAAGGGAAGGAAAAAGGCTGTTTTTTTTTTTTAATCCAGAACCGTCTCACCGGCTCTAGCATCCAACGACAGACGACAGCTTTGGGGTTCATCATCTTCTTGACTTAAAAGAAAAAAGAAAAGAAAGGAAAGAACCAGCGACTTTTCACAGTGGATCGGGAAGGAGTGGATCGGGTCAGGAGTAGAGAATGCAAAACCTGCCTTTCAAAGTCGGCAAAACGGTCTTTTTGATCCTTGCGGCGGCGCTCGCTGTATTTACCGGATTCTGCTAGATAGGAGTAGCAGCGATGTGTGTTCACTTCTGGATCGCTCCAAACCTTTCGTGTGCGCGTTGACGGTGCCAGCCAACACATCAGCCAGTTGTGGATATGGAGATAGGGTCCGTTCCCTCAGATTGGGTTAGGGTTGGCAGCGCATCTCTTTCTCCGTCTCAATCCGGTGGGCACGAGCCCAGTTAGTTTTAGATCAGGCCGAGAGCACAAAGAAGGCTTGAAGTGACACAGCGTTAATTACACACGGCGGCGCCGCGGTATTCGCCATTTTCCACTCACCCATCGTCATGTCTTCCGCAAAAAAGAATTGGTGCTAACAAGTTTTCAGCACGATCGATCCCTCGACCCTCGCCTGCTCAACGCTGAAGAAGCTGGAGTGCATGCGCGTCCGCGACGAACAGAACATGCTCGGGCATCATAGCGTCACGCCGCCTGAGCAGAGCGACGAGGGCCCGAGCATGTCGCTTTCCATCCACTGCCCGCACAAGCTACTAGCAACTCCTAGAATTTTCATCCAGGAACAGGACAATGAAACACGGGCCTCCAACGTTAGTTGGGCCTTCTCTTCCTCGTCTACTTTCACGCTGACCCAGCCCACTGTAGCCCACACCCCTTCTCGTATGAGCATTTTTGTTTCTCTAGACGTAGCAATTCCTCGAAGCAAACAACTGTTTGTATGCAATTGTTGGCCAGATGTTTCTAGAATCAGAAGCTCCTTTTTGAAGAAGGGTGCGTCTCCGACGGTCGGTATGGCGGATGTTGGCATTTCACTAGCGTGGATATATATTTATTAATCAAGAAGAAGTATAGCTAGTTTTATGTTCGTCTTAAGTTAAATAGTAAAAGAAGTAACAAAAACTATAAAGGCTGGCATTTTAAAATGTCAAAACTAGATTTGAATCGTATGCTGTCAAACGTTGTGAATTTGCTACTAATGGTCAAACTTAAAAATACCAAGTTAACACAAAATTTAAACCAGCCATACCTCATAGAGGAGACCATCAATAAGAACTATGCTAGTGATTAGTTTAAATGATTAGCAATAACGTTAACTTGATATCTCGGCAAAATCATCTTCAACGTCTATTTTCAAAGTATTAAATCACATACTCTCTCTGTTCTTTAATTGACTTTTAAATTTAACTTTGACCATTTGTCTTATTTAAAAAGTTTTGATAAATTTCCTATATTGTAATATAATTTGATTTATCAATAGAGTTATTTAAATCACAACTTAAAATTTTATGCATTTGAGTAAATTTTTTGAATAAGATAAATAGTCAAAGTTGAATTTTAAAGTCAACAGCGACGTCAATTAAAAAACGAAGAGAATAGCTAATAATATTATGCATTAGCATAATATAATTAACTACCATTATATAAACTCAAATATTCAATCATCAAACTTAAAAAAAAATTGTGTCGGTGTTCTTGTCCACAAAATTAACCCTCCGGATTAACATGACACGGTTTCGGAGGTTAGGTTGGGGCATGTTTGGTTACCTGCGTGAAGGTTAGTTAGGCTCAGGGCAACTGGTGATTAGTTGTCTGCATAGTCAATGGAGCCTGATTCTCACCATGCAAAGATTCCTCTCTCAGCCTGACTCACAAGAAACGCAAGTGAGTATCCTTTCCGGTAGGTCAGCCTCATCATATGGGAGATTAGTAAATAATTAATTATTAATTAATATATATATTTAATAATATTAAAATATTTTAGTGTAAATTAAGCTTTAATTTAATAGATTAAGTATTATATTATATATTTAAATTAAAATAATAATTATTTTGTATTTATTTTGTAAATTGAGTCTATCATATTATATATCTATACAACCAACCAAATATCATCTCCTCACAATCTAATTTTTTTCGTGTAACCAATCAAACAAATCATCACGCATCAAATCTACTTCAACCAAACGGACCCTTTACATTTGTATACACCGCCACTCTTCCGGAGGAAGCGAACCGACTATCCAACCCTTCTCCAATAATTCACGCAAACGTCAATTCCGGAATTCAGAAGGATCCCCTTGAAAAGATCCCGCAGTATTTTTGTGCTACCCCGTCACCAGCGGAGTCCAGACGGTAGCTCGGTCCACTTTTCTATTCAACCCCCTTTATTTTAATTTTTGTTCTTTCTCTCCTCTCGTCGTCTTCCCCATCTGGTCGTCTTCCTGATGCCGCCGCTACTGCCAAATCTCGTTTCCCACATGGAGCAGTAGAAAAAAATCCCATCTCGGTTCCTTGATTTCCTCTCCCACCCTCCGCGACCGGATCGATCAGGCGTACATAGAAGGAGTTGGATTGCTTCTTGGAGGTCGCTTCCAATAAATCGAAGAATCCAAAACTTCTGCCGGTCCGCATTCGTGCGGACTTGGTGCACCGGGTTGAATTGGGCCAGGAAACGTCAGGTTCGGCCTCAGAACCCCCTCGCCGGAATTCCAAGGAAGCTGCCACCTTTCCTCCGCGGTTCTCTCCAGAAGGATAAGAGGTGGTTGCATCTTACCGAAGGAGTGGGCGTGAAGGCGACGGATTTCGCGAGTACGCCGCCGTCGCCCTGTGTTCTTGGACGGAGCCTGTCCTGTCCGATAAGTTCTAAAGAATTTGGTGATTCGTGCAGAATTGTGCGCGTCTCGTCTGGTGTTTACCTTGTTTGGTGACATGGTGGAACTGTAGATTTAGACTTTTTAGTCTGAAGTTCGTGAAGCAAAAAAAAGGGAAAAAAAGATCAATTTTTGGATTGGAATTGTGTGGGGGTCCCGAGGAAGATGAGTTCTGGATCGGCAGTGACGGGCGGCGGCGGCGTGGAGGAGGAGGCGGCGGTGGCGCTGGGGCAGAAGCTGGTGGTGCACGTGGCGGATAACGGTCACACCTTGGAGTTCGAGTGCGGCGGCGACACGCACGTCGAGGCCATCCAGCACGCCATCCAGCTCCACTGCGACATCCCGCCGGGCGACCAGCTCCTCCTCTGCGGCAACACCTCCCTTGACGGCGCCCACCCGCTCGCCTACTACAAACTCCCTCGCGATGACCGCGAGGTCTTCCTCTACAACAAGGCTCGCCTCCTGGCGGACTCCCGACCCCCAGCGCCAGAGTCCGTTTACATCCCTGAGCCAGATATTCCGCCACCGCCTAGGCCGCAGGACTCACCACCGGTGGAGGTGTCTGCGGACCCGGCGTTGAAGGCTTTGGTGTCTTATGAAATCAGGTTCAGATACCACTTCCAAGTGGCCAACGCAGTGTACCGATCCAGTGTGGCGAAGTTTGAGGTGTGCAGGCGGCTGCGGCGGGAGCGGCAGGTTCAGGAACGGGCGCTGGACACAGCCCAAAGCAACCTGGAACACACGTTTCGGAAGCTTTCACAGCGGTATTCAGAGTTTATTCGGTGCTTCTCGCAGCAGCACCGTGGGCATGTTGAGATGCTGAACAATTTCGAGAGAGATGTGCAGAAGCTGCGTGCTATTAGGTTGCATCCGGCACTGCAATGCGAGGGGAGGCAGTGCTTGCTGGACCTTATCAAGGAGAATGACCTGAGGAAGCTGGCAGATGGATGCTTCAGCTCACATAAGCAGTTTGAGTCAAAGGTCTCACAGTTGAAGGCAAATTTCTTGGAGCTGAAGAAGCGAGTGGATACCCTGTTTAATGTTATGAGCTCAAATGTGTGCAAGGATCTTGAGAGGCTGATAAAGGAGCATCAGGGAGTCATCAATGAGCAGAAGAGTATAATGCAATCGCTAAGGTTAGACTAGTCATGCGGCCTTCCTTTGGCTGTTATCTGTGAGTTTTGCATGGAACAATTTGTTACTATGAGGAATTTGGCCAGAATCACATAATTGTCATTTAGAAATTAGAAAAGAAGGCATATATTCTGAATGATTAGTCACTCTGTGATGGCGATATTAGGATGTTTTCAGATGACAAATGCCATACTTTTTTTTGGGTTATATATAGCTTATTTGATAGCAATTTCACCAATGCATACAGGCTCATTGCAATCCTTCTCCCTGATACATATGCTAGTCTACGACACATAATATCTGAACTACCAATTGTCCTGTAACCTAGATGGTTACAAAGAAATGTTTGTGGCATCATGCACATAAGATTAGTTTATCAAGGAACTTACCTTGCAAAAACATAGTCATTTGAGTTGAAATTTGTATGTTGCTACCGGCCATTTTCATCCATGACCTATGATTATGGTTATATCATCATAATATTCTAAAACTCTATCGCCTTGCAGCAAAGATGTAGATACTTCAAAGAAGCTGGTGGATGACTGCTCAAGCTGCCAGCTATCTGCTTCTCTCCGTCCTCATGATGCAGTCTCAGCGGTTGGTCGTATTTATGAAGTCCATGAAAAAGATAACTTGCCCAGTATTCGTAATCTTGATAACAGGCTTACAAAGTTACTTGAGAAATGCAAGGACAAAAAGAATGAAATGAATATGCTGGTGCATGATTGCATGCAGAGAGTGAAATCTGCTCAGACTAGTATCAGAGGCATGATAAATGAGCTACATGCATTCCAAGAGGTTATGGGTCATCAAGACAGAGATTTTGAAAACCTGAAGTTGGTCAGTGGCTTGGGCCATGCATATAGGGCTTGTCTTGCGGAAGTATCACGTAGGAAATCTTATTTTAAGCTTTATACGGGGTTGGCTGGTACATATGCTGAAAAGATGGCAATGGAGTGTGACAATGAGAAAACAAGACGAGAGGAGTTCTATAGGACATGGAGCAAGTACATGCCAGATGATATCATGGGTTCCATGGGACTCTTTGATTCTCCAAGCCAATGTGATATAAAAGTTGCTTCTTTTGATCGTGATCTACTTCCCATCGATGTTGATGATGTTGAAAAGCTTGCTCCCCAATCCCTAGTGGGGTCTTTTCTGAAATCTGAGAGTACTAGTGGAAATATTAATCAATCTGAGAAAAATCCTCTGAATACTGAAAATAAGATGGATTTCCAAGATTTGTTGGGGTGTTACGACACTATAGATATTGCAGGCACAAGTAAGCTGGAGGTAGAGAATGCCAGATTAAAAGCGGAGCTTGCTTCTGCAATTGCGGTGCTTTGCAGTCTTGGTGCTGAATGTGGATATGAGTCTATTGATGAAGGGCAAATTGATTCTGTTCTGAAAAAGGCAAGGGAAAAAACAGCTGAGGCGCTTTCTGCAAAGGATGACTATGCTAGTCAACTTCAAGCTATGCTCAGTGCAAAGCAGAAACAATGCTCTTCATATGAGAAGCGTATCCAAGATCTTGAACAACAGCTAGCGAACCAGTACATACAAGGGCACATGGTTTCAGGAAGCAAAGGCACGTCTGATTCCCTTCTGTCTGCATTTAAAGGTAATGACTGCAACCTTGATGTACATCGAGGCGCACATACCCAACTACGGGATGAATCAAGTGTAGCCATGGACGAAGCCTCTTCGACATCTGAGCAGCCATCTAAGCAAACAGAAGGTGGAGATGAGAATATGACCGACATTTCAGGTGCATTGAACTTGCAGTTTCTCGATTCAGCAGTATGCACTAATCTGGATACTTTCATGACAGAATTGCCACGTGACAATGAACATAAGAGTATAAACATTGATAAGGAGGGGCGAATGTTTACACAACTCACTATGGCTGATGCTTCTGATATTCCTATAGAAGATCCTCTTAGTATCTCAAACTCTAGAACTAATGAGCATCATGCCTTAGAGCTGAGAAATAAGGAGCTCCTTGTGTCGGAGCTGCAAAATTCCCTGGATGAAAAATCAAAACAGTTAAGTGAAACTGAAAGTAAGCTTAGTGCTGTTATGGATGAAGTCAACTCTCTGAAGAAAGAACTTGAACACACCAGGGGTCTTCTTGATGAATCTCAGGTAAGATGTGATCCAGGAGAATTTATCTACTATGCAAGTTCCAATATTCTCCTTTTATATTCTTGTTCATATTCTCATAAATTTTGATGTAGATGAATTGTGCACACCTTGAAAACTGCTTACACGAGGCAAGAGAAGAGGCTCGTACAAATAAATGTTCAGCTGATAGAAGAGCTGTAGAGTATGATGCTCTGCGCTCATCTGCTCTGAGAATACATGGTCTGTTTGAAAGACTAAATAACTGCATCACTGCACCAAGCATGTCTGGTTTTGCCGAATCACTCCATTCGTTGGCAGTATCCCTGGCAAGGTATGTATTTCTTTCATTCACATTCATTTATATATGTGCAATCGGTCGCGGAAGCATGTGCCAGTTATTATACTTCTCGTGGTTCTTTCTCCAGAGGCTAGAGGGATAGGGGCTGTTTGGTTCATGCCCTGGAGAAAGTGCCTAGCTTGGGCAGATTCCTCGGGCATTCAATTTCGGACGCCTGGGGATGTCACTGCTGCCTGAGCCAGGCAGTATACATCCAGGCCCCATCCAAACAGTCCCATAACATATCTTATTTATCTAGAAATACACACACTTAGTGTTCATGTTATTGTATTTTGTGAGGGCAATATAAAAGCTTATTTTATTAGAGAAATAATTTTTCATTGGAACATCTATGTTAGAAGCTTCTGATGTGAAGATCATCTTACTCTCTCATTGTTTGAGCAGTGTAAAGAAGGATGAGGCTGATTCAACTATTCAGTTTCAACAATGCATCAAGATCCTTGCAGAAAGAGTTGCTTTGCTGATACGGCAGAGTGCTGAGATGTTAGAACGCTCAAAGAGTGTGCAAGCAGCACACGCAACTCTCCTGAAAGAATTGGAGGAGAATAAAGAGGTTACTAAAAATCTCTATAGTAAACTTCGACTAGAGAAACAGGTTTGCCTTCAACCTTTTGTTGCCGCTAATTGCATTTCTTTCACTATTTCACATTGTATTAGTGCTCATACACAACAGACTTCATCTTTAATATGGTAGGAGAAAGAATCCTTCCCCCCTTTTTTTTCCTGATTTCTGCACCCGGCTATTAAATAGCATGGCTGATAAATATTTGCCCAGGAGAAGGATCACTTATCTTTTTTGGTTCGTGCTAACATGAATATGCTCTGGTATCTCTTGGAAAATTGTTTTACAGGCTAGCAAGGAAAAGATATCATTTGGTCGATTCGAAGTCCATGAGATAGCAGTCTTCGTGCAAAATCCTGCTGGTCACTATGTGGCGATCAACCGCAACAGTTCAAACTACTACCTGTCCGAGGAATCTGTCGCCCTCTTCACTGAGCAACACCCGCGGCACCCAGCCTACATCATTGGGCAGGTTGTGCACATTGAACAGCGTGTAGCGCAACCTGACCACACGAGAGGCCCTGGAAGCGGCGGCGACCATCGGTCGCCCGCTTCCACACTGAACCCCTACAACCTTCCCCCAGGTTGCGAGTACTTCGTGGTGACAGTCGCCATGCTGCCTGACGCCGCCTGCTGAAACTGAAATAGCTTCCTGATCCTGCTTGCCAGACCCATGGCTTGCTGAAATGAAGGGAGAAACTCTCAACTGTATATACACTTAAATTTGTTGCTATAGACACTTTCATCAGTTGCTTGTTTACGTTGTCTGTATATAGATGATCAGCTTTATCGTGTAAATATACTCAGACGCATCTTCGTTCAAGCAGACTGAATATTCTTCCAGTTATTAATATTGCGTTGCTTCGTGTTTCTGCAATGGTAGATCCACGTCTGTGCTGTTATGGTTTGAATGATTGGTGAAGCATCATCGGTTGTTCCGATTGTCACTATGGCAAATAGTACACAGTTCAGTGAGACTCAGAGTAGTATGGCCTTTCTAGGAATGCAGAAATTTCATATGGAAACGTACCATAATTCGCAGAAAAACAGTTTAATTGTGCCGCTCCATATATTCCTCGGTCTTCCCAATCTATCTTCAGTCATCCAGCCCTCAAAGCCGCTACCAAAGCCCAACTCCGTGAGCCCATCCACCTCAGCTAGTCATCAGGGATGCCGGGCAATACCCAAAAGCCAAGCCCAAGGAGGAGGGCCGGAAGCCACCTTGTGCTATCGATCAGGTGGCGAGGTGGCGAACCGGAGAAACGAGATTAGATAGAAGCGGGGTGGCGTGACGTGGTGTGGTGAACACACGGCCGGTAAGTGGGCCTCAGCGAAAATGGGCGTAAAAAGGTATCGCTTTGTAGCCCATATAAGATAGTACTGGATTTCGTCTCAGAAGAAAAATACTGGATTTATCAACAGATTTAGGCCTCCAACAATACCTTGAAATGGGCTGAGAGAGCTGCAGAGTCTCCAGCCCGCGTGCCAGACGTCAGCTTCTACCTGCAGGGGGTGCTGAGACCCGCTATCCACGGATCCAACCGGTAAGTGTGCTTGCTATTACTATCTGGCACATGGGAAGCAAGAAATACAATCTGTAACAGTGAAATATTAGTTTATTTTAAATTAATTGCTATGCGTGCTAAAGTCTACGTGAAAATGATATTGCTGCATTTAATTAAAGAATCAACATCTCACACAAGTGTGAATCTGATTCCTCAGTTCCAAAGTGGATTCCACCGTCAGATGGTTGGTTACAAATTAATGTTGATGCAGCAATCTTTAGAAATCCACCTCGTATGGGTGTTGGTGCTGTATTAAGAGATCATCGAAGAGAATTTAAAAGTGCATTTTGTCAGATAGTGCAGAAAATTGATGATCTAGAGTTAGCAGAAGTATTAGGCATAAGAACCTCCATATCCTTTTTATTAGACCACAACATCAGGTTATCGTTGCTTCTGATTATCAAAACTTGGTTAACAAGATAAACTCACAGGCGAAAGATCGATTTCATGTTGCAGTAATTGTTCAAGATATCAAAAATTTAATCAAAGAATATCCTTGTGTTTCAGTTTCTTATGTTAGTAGGAAATGTAATGAGGCAGCTCATGTGTTAGCTAAGACAGCTGAAAAGTTTAATGATACAGTTTGGTGTAATGAGCCTCCGAAGATAATCTAAGCTATAATTTGTAATGAACGTTTATGTTAATTTGAAAGCTGTCTTTCTTTAAAAAAAAAAAAAACCCGTCGGATCCGGATGTCAGCTTCCCGGCCGACGTGGCGACGGCAACCCAACTCGCCAACCGGATCGATTAACCAACCGATCACTACCACAAATCAAGATCAACAGGGCCGTCCCAAGCCCGCAAGCGCACGGCTTTGAAATGCTCGTATCGATCGCGGCGGGCCCGGGTCCGCCGGGCGCCATCCATTGAGGACGTGATGTGTACGTGCAGCCTACCGCTCCGTGTCTCCAGCGCGCGGTCCAGCTAGTCATAGCCGCGCCTTTTTTACACGCTAACGTCGCGTCGCCGCACTAGCAACCGTGCATCGGTGCATATAGGAGTAGAAACGTGACCCCCGTTTACTTGGTGCGTGAAAACGACGTCGTTCGGTGCGTGTTGGTAGTTTAATTAATTGCCAATTAATCGGTTCCCCTTCCCCGCGCCCGCCATGAGCAATCAGGTGAAGTTCCGCCGTGCGTGTTCTTCTGCCGGCCTTACTTTTTTTTTTTTTTTTTTTTTGAAGAGAAAGGAAGGAGCTCTGCCATTCATTAAGCAAAGAAAGAGCAATACAGTCTAAACAAGATACAAAGCTAACTCAGCACACAATGCCGAGGCAAAATAAAGACATCAAGCAGACTAAAGCTGAAAGAAACAACGACAACAAGCTAGAACAGACTCCAACTGAAAAGATCAAGTGCTAGGATCATTCACTGTCCTGAAAATCCTGACAGCGTCTCTAATAAGCAAAGCCACTTGGTTAAAGGATCGTTCTTTTTGCTCAAAGATTCGACGATTGCGCTCTTTCCATATGTGCCACCAGAAGAAGAAAAGAACTCCAACGTGAAACCTCCTGTCTCTTTTCTGACTAACCATCAGAATGTGCTGGGGACTGTTGCTCGGTCCATTTCTGTTGATTGGCCTTAACAGCTCGAGTAATTGCAGAATCGACACCACTCTGTCAGGTGGCCTCCGTGAAGCCTTACTACTGTTAGACTGCCGGCCTCACTTTTCGCACGAGTTTTATTAAACAGTTGCAAAATAAACGTCTGATGCTGGATGATTGATAACTGGTTCTTCTGACTATCGTTAGAGGGGCAGTGGACCGCTGTCATGTGGGCCAATAGGAGCAGAGCCTTACTACTGGACCACATGTCAACAACTTCTATCCCTTTAACGATAATCAGAGAAAGAGCAACTCCTTGCGGTAGCTTAGGTCTATGTACGTACCCCCTCTAACTTTCTATTTGGAGAAAGTCTTTGCGCAACACATTATGTTTATTGTGCATATATAACATCAGATAACGACCTGCTTGTGTTTGACTTCGAACTTGCATTCAGCTATCAGTGATGGAGTTGTCGGTGTTCTGACCATCGGTACAGTACGAAAATACAATTATAAAGATGGTATGCTTTTGTATTTGATATGACCTAATTTACAGAAGACTCAAAGGAGTTTTTATTTGTTTTGGGCCACCTCGAAAGTGTAATATCCTATGTTTAGAGAGTGGTTTATCTCGATGATAATACAAGAAATCGGACGCTCTTCGAGAGAGGGTCCGCAGTCTAGGTCGTGAGTGCTCGATGCACGAATGGTTCTCTGGTTGTTTGTTGTGAGTTTTGTTGTCGGTTGTCTCTTGTTTCTCGCTGGTCTATCGCTCCTCGGGCCTTTTCTTATACAGGGCGGTCCGAGGTTACAAAATAGTAGTCCCTACGCGATATTATCATATCGCTGGCAGGAGAGCTCATTCGCTGTTGTCGCCATCATTCATTCTGCCCATGCACGAACGTCTGTCTAGTACTGTTGTGTTAGTCACAGCGTCGTTGAGTCTTGTTCATTGACTGCTGCGGCTCTTGTTGGAGTGTTGTCGTGGTGAAACTCGTTCCGTCCCGTCAAGACAGGTGGCGGTTGGTCACCGAAGTAAATACGGCATAATGCTGTACCTACTCCCTAAGGGTCGGTCCTCGAGCATCGGTTCTTAGAGATCGGCGTCTTCGTGTGTCAACGCGGCTGACTTCGTAGATCGTTACCTGAGAAGTCGGATCGTGCGGTCGTGCGCCGTTGCCCGACCTTTAACTCGGGGTCTTACGTACTCGAGCTGTCAGATATCCGGGGTACATGATCCCGACAGAAGTAGTTAGCTTTCTCATTAAAAATGTCGAGAAGTAATCCAGATTGAGATGCATTTCACAGTTTATATGGAATGTGGCCTCAGCGGTCCGTGGGGGCGTTCGGATGAGATTCCGCTGGCTGCGCTGCGCTGCGGCGTTTTACTGTTTAGAACTAGAGCTACAGTAAAATGAGTTCAGTCGCTGTTGCAGCGCAGCCGCAGTCCGCCGTAATAAGCACAACCGAATGGGCCCACTTCTGCAGTTACAGTGTTACACTGTACCTCAGCCCTTCAATCTTGTTATACTAGTATGTCTAGATTTACTCCAATTAGAAGATTAATAAGTAGTAGTTTATGTTGCTGTCATTTAGCAATGATGTTACTGTATATAGATGCTGATAAAACTATATATATATATAGACAAAACAGATAACAAGCTTTTCACCATGATCTCGACCTTTATTGTATAATTTGCCGACACCATCACGTGATTCAGCAGCCGAGTGAGAACGTAACATCAAGCTGACAGGCAGCCCTCCCAGCTCCTAATCAAGCAGATATACTGAGGTCATCCGCTATTGCTTGTTTGACAATTAGCTTGCCAAGCAAAAAAAATTTCTAATTCGATGCACATGCATCGCCGTGGACTCTGCTTACGAGTTACGTCTCCTTCCCTGTTTGTATCTCGATCCACGGCATGTCGTCTCGTCTCCTCGATCGATCGCCGCGTCCGATTCCGGTCGCCGGAGTCATGGTGGACGGATTCGAGGCCAAACCGCGTCTCGGACCGTCTCTCCAGCTGCTACTCGTCGGACATACTTACCAGTTCAACAGATTGCCGGAGTTATGGTCGGATGCCTTTGTTGACAATTTGAGACCATACATGTCCGAGTCGGACTCCTGCAATCTTGATAGTATATACTATCTGCAGTTCAAATCGAAGCATTTATATATATATATATATATATATATATATATATTCAAGTATGTTTGATTTTGCATGCAAAGATTCTCTGGTCGCAAAGAGCTAGCAGTACAGAGTGGCGACGGCGACGCGACTTGTGGGTGCATGCTCAACTGCGTTCTTCAGGATAAGAATTTATGCTCGCGCGCGTCAACCCATACAGATCGATCCCGTCCCCATGCATGCATGCCGCCGGCCGTGAGATGATCGATCGGTGGTGGTCCGGCCGTCCGGCGTCGCAATTCCCACGCGCGCAAGCTGCAGTCCGGTCTGCAACTGCAGCAGCGGCGGCGCGCGTACCGTTCGTCGATTCCCGCTTTCGCGGGAAGATTGATAAATTAACAATGAGCCACGTGTTTCACAAGCGATCGCGACCGGGGCCTATCTCCACTGTTAAACGCGCACCCGCGCCGCGAGCCCTTTAAATTGGAGCTCCGAGCTTGCCATCGCAGCATCACAACACACAAGCTCCCGGCGCAGCTCACTAACAGTGTACTCACTGTTCGATCGAGCTGGTAGAAGTAAGCTACTGGAGTAGAGTTGCGAGCTACTACTTGCCCTCAGGCTCTCCGCGCGTCGGCTAAGCTTCCTGGTGATCATCTGACGCGAGACGAGATGACGGCGGCGACGAACGGCGCGGGGCGGCGGTTCGCGCTGCTGCTGGCGCTCCACGACTCGGAGTACGCGAAGAAGGTGTACGGCGGCTACTACAACGTGTTCGTGGCCGCGTTCGGCGTCGGCGGGGACGGCGAGCGGTGGGACTGCTTCCGCGTGGTGGACGGCGAGTTCCCGGCGCCGGAGGACCTGGCGGGGTACGACGGCTTCGTGGTCAGCGGCAGCCCGCACGACGCGTACGGGGACGACGCGTGGATCCGGCGGCTGTGCCTGCTCATCCAGACGCTGCACGCCATGAAGAAGCGGGTGCTCGGCGTCTGCTTCGGCCACCAGGTCCTGTGCCGGGCGCTGGGGGGAAGGGTCGGCAAGGCGCGGGCCGGGTGGGACGTCGGCGTCAGGACGGTGACCTTGGCGAAAGACCTCGACAGCTTCCTTGGCGGGTTGGAGGCGGAGCTTCCCAGGAGCGCGTCCCTCATCGAGGTTCACCAGGACGAGGTGTGGGAGGTCCCGCCGCGCGCGAAGGTGCTGGCGTACTCGGAGAAGACCCGGGTGCAGGCGTTCGCGGTGGGGGAGCACGCGCTGGGCATCCAGGGCCACCCGGAGTACACCGCCGACATCCTCCACAACCTCATCGACCGCCTCGTCAACGATGGCTCAATCCCGAGGAGCGTGGGCGAGGAGGCGCGCCGGACGGTGGCGGAGACAGGCGGGCCGGACGCCGCGTTCTGGACCGCGCTCTGCAAGGCGTTCCTGAGGGGAGGAGAAGGGAGCAGCCGGCGTGCTGCTGCAACAACGGCGCCGGAGGTGATAACCGGCAGCCGCGCCGCAGTCCGTGTCGCTGGCTGCATTGCCGCCGCTCCGATGCTCCACCACCAGTTGGCTTGCAGCGCTGGCACGGCCGGCATAAACTAGCTAGGGGCTTGACGTGCGTAAGCACTGTTGCACACAGAATATTCTGTGTTTTTCTTCTCCTCTCCATTCCTGGCAGTCTGATGAATTGTTTTCCAACATTTTTGTACAGGTAGGCTTATGCCTACCGTATTTTCCTCTAAACATATTCTAAGTACAAACCAGCAATACCATACGAGTGTTTGAGCTTTTGTTACAATAAAAAGACGTTGCAATACCCCACCTGTAAAATGTTTTTATCCTCTCTGCACAATCCAACAGCTTGTTTCAATCAAAATTCAGGTGGGAACCCTCCTGTTAAAAAAAGTTGCACGGTTTAGAGAGTCCTTCCGCACTTATCTAGGAGTACAAAAGAAGGGTGCCCCTTGCTTGTTTCAATCAAAATTCGGCTTTGAAGGATCATCTAGTGAATGTTAAGTTCAACAGAAATATGGTGATGGTACATCATCTTAAAAAAAAAGGGGAAAGACCAAAAGGATGCCCCTTATCTGTTTGCTTTTACTTCCTTCTTGATGCTATCTCTGCAGCCCATGCTTTTCCAACATCTGTCTGAAATTTGCCAGCAAAGGAATTAACCAGAGAAACTGCTGGACTTGAGTTAGCTTTTCATGGATGTTAGGCTTTGATCAGGCTTAATTAATGTAATTTGTTCCCTTCATTCCTCAGCTATGAAGCTGATTTTTTTGTTAAAGGTTTAAAATGTTATATGTGAGAATGCAAATGCGAAAATGTAATTTCATTCTCTAAAAAATATACAGTGATATTTGAGATGATGCGGAGGAAGAGAGTGAGTGACATGATTAGCAAGATCATTTTTTCGTGAATCGCAGCCTCATACTCCCTTTATTTTTAAATTGATGTCGTCGTTGACTTCTAACATCAACTTTAAACATTCGTTTTATTCAAATTTCTTTGATAAATATCAAAAATTTTATTATAATTTGATTTATCATTAGAGTTATTTGAAACACAACTTCAAATTTTACACATTTGAACAAATATTTTGAATAAGACGAATGATCAAGTTGAAATTAAAAGTCAACAACGACATCAAATTAAAAACGGAGGGAGTAGATATTATTGACTAGCTAGGATGGATACATGCCACTCAAAACATTCATTTATTTCGTCCACAAATGACAGGGTTACAAATATCACCATGACGGGACAGCCATAAAAAGATACTAGACCATTAAAGACGTTTTTGGTTAAATCGTCTTGCGGTTACATGTCAGTATGTCACATAGGAGTAGAAATGAGGTGGGTTTATACGACAATGTCGTTATAGACATCCTTATCATATAAAATATCTAAACTGTTTAGAGATTTATTCCAGATGAGGTAGTTTGCCTTGAAAGGCCCTGTTTCTTTTGTCCATAAGCGTGGATGTCACATGCATGTATAGAATCAAATATATCATTCAGAAATCAGGTTCAGAAAGATACATATTTGGATTACCTGAACTCTCAAAAGCTAAGGGAGGCAGCGACATAAAGGAACGAAAATAAGCTGAATTATGGTGCCTGCATACGTGTGTGTCAGCATATGGATGAAATCCTACATGATAGACAGATCTTTTCGGTATCCGGAAAGAAAGGGAAGGCACTGAAGTGGACGCTTATATATGGTACCCATAGTGGCCTACTCGATCGATATAATAAAAGCACATGTACACCCACATGTTACCCACTTTGGAGCTGACCTGACATTAGTTGGTATTATTTTTTTTTACTAATTGTTATGAATGAACATGCTAGTTAATTATATAGTTTAGTTTTTAGATACTGCCTTTAGCCTTGTTGTAAAGTTACACCTCACCAGGACCTTAACCTCCTACAACCCCTCACAAAGGGACACTTGGAAAAAAAAGGCTGAAACGATGAAACTGATCACTATCATATTGGTACAGTGAATTCAAGAGTTATCTGATTTTACATCGCCATGATGCTGGTGCTAACATTGCCTCTTGGATAAGGTTAAGTGCTCTTGAAAGGGTGAGTAGCAGTCAAATGAAGCTCATTAGCAGCCAGTGGCTCACCTGAGCTTTGTGCAGCAAACCGCATGCATACCATGCTTTTCCAACATCTGTCTGAAATTTGCCTGCAAAGGAATTAACCAGAGAAAACAACTAGTATCATTTTTGTATCGACAATAATTATTCAAGAGTAAAGATGTTCTACATTTCTGATGAATCCTTTGATTCATCTACGGGAAATATAATTCACGTGTAGAATAAGAGGAACAATCAGCCTGTAGTTTTAGATAAGATGTTCGATAGAATGTGCCATATTGTCAGAACTAATTTGTAAAAATCATATGTTGGTGGGAGATGCAAAAAGGACATTAATCACACCAGCTGTTGACTGGAAGAACTCTTCTAGGTCCCTCCCTTGCTCTGGAAAGTTTCAGATACAAAGTGCAAATGAGTTGCTGTAAAGGGAACATTATGATCAACATGGAGTGTAACAAGCACAAAGACATGTATTCAGTATTTTTATGCATTACTTCTCTCACACTATGCATGTTGACTAATGTTCTAAGCACATGATGGATGTGAAAGATTGGCCCATACTCACTTAGCTAATTTTTCTCTATATACATTTATTTGAGCACTACAGCAGTTCATAGCTAATGCACATGAGAAAATGGTAATGCTGAGTACATTACTCTATCTAAGAACAAGCACAAACTTTACCCTTTTCGTATTCTAATGCTTGAAGTATCATCTCAACCTGGAAACATAACAATAAGAAAACAATATGTTACTACTACATATAAAGGAACAGAAAAAGGATTCCGCCACATCAATTTTATAAAGGGTCCTACTATTGTTTACACTGGCACCAGACTAAGTAATAAGAATACTACAAATAATGGCATATTGTCAGTAAAATGGTGCAATTATACCTTGTCAAAATCTTTGACAACTTTTGCTTCCAACGAGGCATTCTCCTCATACTACATCCAGAGTTCACGAATTTCTTGGGCTGAAACAAGTTAGCAAGTAGATATTGAGATAAAAAAAAGTGATATTTGTTGTACAAAAAAAGTATAAGAACAAAAACTGAGGATTAGGCCACTACAGAAAGGATTCTTTGGCATCTATGAAAACATCTCCAATAGGGCATAGGTAGAGTGATTTTGAAATTTAAAATATTTTTTTACTACTGGACCCGGTACTGGTGCTGTGCTGAAAACAAGTTTCAGAGTTAAATGCACATTTAAGCAATACCAACAGAAGGTCAAATGTGCTTTAAGAATAATAGAACTTTAGATATGGGATAATATTACCAGCACTTGTTATTACAATGGTGCTCACAAAGAACACAGGCATCCAAAATTTCTAAGGTGTTACACTGGAACTATCGTGTCATCGAGAAAGCTGTCAACGGTTTGTAATAGCATAAATTCATTTCAAATAATTAATTATTTTAGTAATGAATAATGAACTTAGGTAAAGAAAAGAAACAAGCATATGGAACATATGCCATAGTGTTAAAGTTTAAATTTACCTCTTGGGCCTCCACCAAGCAATTCACACATGTGGTCCAACGCTTCTTTCTCCATGCGACTCTTCTCTTCCTTTGGCGCATTGTCAGAAGGGGTAATGTCACCAATAATCGCTATAGCACAAAAAAAAAAGGTTGAAACAAGTCAACAAAAACAGCAACGCAATTAGCAAGGCAGAAACAGCTTTTTTGAATGACAGAAAGTGTCCATGCAGATACAACACCTAATCATGTGTTCATTTCTCAGTAGCAACTTTTCAAAGCTTAGGGCTGCTATATGTACATCTTTCCCTTTTTATTAAGGAAGCTAGGTGTTAATGTTCAAATGGTAGTTTCAAGGAACCTACAACATTTTTTCAGAAGTTATGGACGACCTCCGAGAAACATTATCATCACCGTAGGGCTGACACAAATTCACGTGAACTGTTCTACTACCATAAAAAAAAATGAGACATGAGTATTGGATGAAACGTGTTTATTTATCAATCACATTATCATTTACCAACCCAACTTATATTTCCATGCTCAAATTCGCAGTTCGCATCTCCTATTTTGCAATCTATGTCACTTTGGCACTCATAAACAGCCCCAAAATCCAATCAAATCATGAAAAAGAAGGTTCTCAGCATACACTCTGCAATGTCGTGCACAATGGCCATCTTGAGAGTCTTGACACACCTGTCGCGGTCGACTCCGGGGAGATCCGTCGCAGTGAGGGCCATGACGCCCATCCGGTACATGTGGTCAGCGACGGACTCGGGCCCCTGCACCCCGCGCCTAAACCACCCTTCCCGCTTGGTCTTCTGCACCTCGCCACAGCCCACAGCCCCGTCCCGTCAAAACCACGCCACGACAAAAGGAACCGCCGAAATGCGAAATCCACTGCTCACCTTGAGGCGGCAGCAGAGCGTGAGGAAGTCGATGGCGGAGGACGCTGAGGGCGCCGGCGCGCCGGTGTCGCCCGACGCGGCGGGGACGGTGGGGGCTGGGGACGCGGAGTAGGACGACATGGCGGCGGCGAGTCGCAGCGGGAGGATGCGGTAGGTGGGCGCGAGGAAGGGGATCGGAGGCTTCGCTTGCGCAAGGGCGGTGGCGCAGAGGGACGAGAGGGAAAGTGATCGGCGTGCACCACCCATCGGTATTATCTGAATCGTGGGGCGCGGGCGCGGCGGAGCCGGAGGACTGGAGGAGTGTGGGGACGCGGCTGCGCTCGCGGATGCCCGTTAAACAAAGGAAAACGAGCATGTGCGGAGGCCCAAGGGCCGCGAAACGAACGCCTGGCGGCCTGCTTGCCCTCCCGCTCACGGCTGGCCCAGCAGCTTGCGCAGCGCGTAGATCACGGCGGAGTCCTCCAGGCCCCAGTTTTGGGCCCGATAAAGATCGCCAACCTAAATGGTTAAGCTGATGGTAAAGAGTTAAAGACTGCCAATTCATATTATGTCCAATAGGCTTTCTCTAGCTCTTCCTTTCAATTTCCTTTTGATACTCCTTTAGTGTTAGTTTAAGAATAGAAAAAGGTTATGAAGGAGGGAAACCTCCAGTAGCAAATTTGATCCATACTGAAGATCGATGAAACATGACAAAAATCACAAACGTTGTTCTAGAAACTGTCAGTAGCACATCTATCTCACTAGATCAATCCTCGATGCATTTCAGATTATTTAGAAGCACATCTTAATAAACATGTGACATATAATAGAACTAAAAAATGTCAAAAAAAAAAAACGTGTATGATGCAACCTAATTCAGAAGCCTTCTATAGAAAGAAACTATATAAATGGCTTAGAAAAATATAACAAGGCTACACAAAAGACAATAATAATTTTTATTCAGTACAGAGATTGACACATTACATACATTAAACTAGCATAGTAATAAACTTACAGACTACTCTCAACTAGTTCCATCATAAAAAAAACTTCAAATATAATACATTTCACTTTTATAATTAGTATAGGCTTGTCTCTGTTCTGCATCCTTCTGCCAACACAAAAACAAATCAAACAAATTATGCTAACCTCATCTTGTGTTGCAAGAAGCCTATATTTAGTATAACCGGTCAAAGTGTGCACTTACCCTTTGCTTTAAGGCGCTCAACCTCATCTTGTGTTGCAAGAAGCCTATATTTGTACATATATATATAGGTCAAAAAATGACTCTTGAAACCACAAGTTCACTAGGGAGACTTATAAACACATTTCAAAACTATATACTTACATTTTCTCTAAGCTATTAATGCGTTCTAATAACTCCTTCTCCCTTTGTGTTTCTCCTTCAAGCTGTTAAAAAATATATTTTGACTTAAGTATGATTTTATGGCATTCATTATATATGGAGTATTGTACAAATATAGACCAAGATTGCAAATCTTTATTTTTTTTACAATATATATAAATGTAAACAAAAAGAATAGAAGGCATATAAAGTAATGAACACATGTAATACTCCTATATGTTTGGAATAAGTTTATCATTGGCTAAACTCATGGTAAGGATCAAATATTAATTTGTGCCAAATAAAATAAACGAAATAGTGTACAAAAATGTAATACAAACAAAATTGTCGAGTCACACCTTGTTATAATCATGTATTACTTTAAAACGTCCCTTTTGAAAGGCAGCTTTCTCTGGATATTCATCTACATCTTTAAAATTAGAAACTGCATGAAACAATAAAAGATCTTAAATCAAAATACTGACATATATTAACATCACAGAATAGGAAAAAAATACATAAACAATACAAAGTACTACAAATAGCTTAATGTTTAGCAATAAAGTGTTTCTTCAAAATATACCTGCTCTTGTGAGGTCCTTAGTAGGTGCCACGGAAGGTACTTCAAATTGCTCGTTGTGCATAATGCCATTAGGGCTTCCTTTGGTGAGTTGGTTCACACTAATACAGGCAACTAGTAGATTAGGAAATAATATGTCTATATAATTATACAGTGGTAATAAATCAATGTAAATTTATATTGATAAGTCAAATAAAAAGATATGAACATTTACCACTTAAAGTTTCTTAATATTAGTAGACACATACAGGCAACACTAAAGCTAAAATAATAATTGTAGTAGCTAACAATCAATCAGAATAATATTTAAATTTAATAAAATAAAGCAGTGCAACCTTTGAGATAAGGATCTTGGGCTTGTTGAATCTGATTGTCCTGAGCTTTCGTCACATATATTCTGTCAATGCAAATTCAATTGTTGATAAAATTATGCTAATTCAATTACAATAATGACATATTTATGACATTAAAAATTTAAAGTTACCATTTTATCATCACTCTTAGCGGAGTTTTGTGATTGCAACTCTTGTGATGAATTACTTTCATTAACAACATCGATTTCTATTAGAAACTGTAAAACCTGTTCTGCTTCATCCTCATCCGGGTACTATAAATATGATAGAAGACTGGTCATGCAAGTAAACAGTATAAAAGTATTGACAAAACATTATTGCTTAATTAAAAGTGTACCGTTGCAGCTTGTGCTCTTATGTCTTCAATATCAAAATTCCATTCACTCATGCCTCGTATATACTCCTCCTGTTAATTTGAAAGTGTTATCCAATACAATCCATTTAAAAAGACATAAAATTTAAAGATGAGTTGGAACATTAAGAATGAATCAACTCAACAATTCACACAAACTTCAATAGAATATTTTATAGATGAAAATAATTATAATATATTAATTGTACGTATACATTAAGATATATATGAAAACAGAAGTGTCTTATGTAAAACCTGTGATGCCTTCTCTTTAAGTTTGTCATGCGGCTTTCTGTCAGCTTGCAACTTCATGTCCTTCTCCTATATAACCGTTTTTGGTTCATCACAACTATAATATAAACGAAACCTAAATAAATAAGAAAAAAATGGCTATACCTTTATCAATTGCATTCTCTCACCCAACGGTGGCAATTTATTTATCATGCGTTTCATAGCATTATGTTCAGACTTCGCTTTTTTGAAAAATGGGTGCTTTAATAAATTTGTTGCGGATGGCCTTTTTGTTGGATCTTTTATTAGGCAAGCTGCAATCATACTCTTAAAAGACTGCAAGACAAAGAGAAATGAACCAATTTAGTAACACAACATAAACAAATGCTAGGAAATCATACTAAAACTCGTACTTCTGTAAACTTCTTCTCCTTTGTGTTATTAAGGGATGGGGGAGCATGTGTCAACGTCATGAGAAAGACCTACATATAGCATTTAGAAACCCCATTTAGTTGCAGCATTTCTGTTAGACAGAAATAGATTGAAGTAAGGTAAAACCTTTGCTGGAGGTTGCGTAGAAAATGGAGCATGACCAATAGCAAGCTCAAGTGCAGTTATGCCAAAGGACCAAATATCTGCCCTGTAATTGTTTTTAACTTAGAATATGAGCATATAAATACTCATCTGATATATATTAAGAAAGCAAGAAATATACTTAAAGTCGTAATCCTTTTGCTCCATGACTTCAGGCGCCATCCTTCAGGGAAAAAGGGAAAATGTATCGTTAGCACACAAGAGCAAATAAATACAAATATGATGCTTTTGATTCTTGGTGATCACCAGCAAGGCGTCCCAACAAGTGTCTTTCTTTTGCCATGCCTGTTGATAATTGAATCGTAAAGGCTGGCTGTAACTCCAAAATCAGATAATTTCACTCCTTTTTCTTGATCGAGAAGTATGTTTCCAGCCTGCGCTCATGCGCGAATCCAAACAAAACTCTTATGAAGCCTTACGTACCGATGCGCCAACAGAATATACAGAGAAGGCCAAATATATTGACAAATGTACAGGAACGGAAATGACACTTGCCTTTACATCCCGATGTATGTGACCATTTTCATGAAGATATTCCAAGCCTTTCAGCGCTTCCCGCAGAACAAACGCTATGAAGCTTTCCTCGTTGAATCCTTTTGGGTACGAAGATTTCATCAGGTGGTAGCATGAACCGCCAGCCATGTAGGGCATCACGATCCACAGGGTTTCATCCACGGTGAACGAGCAGTAAGCACTGAGCAGGTTTGGATGGTCTGTCATGATCATCGTCTTGACTTCCTCTGACGCATTCATCTGCAGAAGACAACAAGTGAAACCGACCAGTTATATATCCATGGGTTATATATCCATGGATATATGGAACCTGCTCATTTTAGCAGCTACTACTACAGATCCATACTGCAGTTGTCCCATATACAGTTCCTACAAAATCATTACTCAAGAACATGTGCATCTTAAATTTTCATGCATGTTGATGAGCATTTGCGTGCCTAACCAAAAATAAGAAATATGATAAAATAACTTGGCAATGAACTACACGAAGTTTGCATCTCGTGACTATACAGAAACGTAAACCTGTAACTGGTGAAATACGGCATTAATTATACCACGTCGGACTCGGTGCGCTGCGACATGTTCATGATCTTGATGGCGACGACCTCGCCGTCGAGCGGGAGGCACCGCGCCCGGTGCACGATGGCGGTGCCGCCGTCCCCGATCGGCTCGAGCAGCTCGTAGTCCGCCGCGCGGATGGGGAAGTCCCGCTTCCTCCCCCTGGGCGAGGTCGACGGCCCGGCCTTCTTCCCCTTCTCCGTGAACCACATCTTGCCTCAATTCGCGCCTTCTTCCTCGACGAGAACCCAAGAATGAACACAAGCCGCTTGCAAATAAACTGGATCGATCTGGTGAGACCGTCCGGACGATGGGGGATCTGGCGAGGCTTTAGGCGGACGTACACGGGGCGGGAGTGCGGGATGGATCGAGGATCTCGTGCGCGCTTTCTCGTGATGGGCGAAAGGAGGGGGAGGACGAAGAGGCGGTGGCCGTCGCGCGCTCTCCCCCGGGGCTTTCTGTTGGGGATCGCGACGGATGGAACGATGGGGATCGGCGTGCAGCACGCGTCTCGGCAAGTCGGGTCTCTCCGGCCGGCGCGCGGGCGACGGGAGCGTTCGATTAATTCCATCCGGTCACATGCACGCGGCATGCAATCGTTGATCTCTAATCACACGGTCCTCGCATCATCTTCTTCTGCTTTCCAAGCACCCCTGCACCTGCACTGCACGGTTTCCCCCCCCCCTCTTTTTCGGTTCTCTGTACCAAGTTCAGTGAGCTCGTGATGTCTCCACTGTAAAAGGATGCGCGTGTACTCCATACAGTCCCCCTGGTCAGATACCCCGCTGAAAGGTAACCAGGGAAGTTAAACATGATCACGTTATAATTACTACAGAATCAAGAGGAAACAGAGAGCACTGATGTTAACCTCGACATCGTATAGAGAAGCCCCGATTCATCATCAATTATGGTCAACAGTACTACCCTGTCTTTTTTTGTCCAACAGAAGCCCACCAATGTTTTGTCCAACGAAGAAGCCCGCCATGTGTTATCGGCCTACAGATCGTAATTGCACCACTAGACCACAACGGAAGGGCCAAACTCCCTACTTCCGTCTGAATACTAACTTTACTTCGTTTTAAACTACTCGAATTGTTGTATTAGCAACATTGACAATTTAAATACGGAGCAGTCCTCTGCCGGAAGAAGATCAGGGTCCTGGAAAACACTGCTCGTCGTCGCCTCTGCAGATCCGTACGTCTCGTGCCGTTCATGTAGTACGTGTTGAACCATTGAGTTTGTTGACGTTGTCTGCTTCTCTCGACAGATGCGGACGATGTCATCGGAGCGGTTCCTCAAGATCCAGCGGGAGGCGGCGCCGGAGTTCCAGCAGCTAGCACCTCGTGCAGGTAACGGTTAACCGAGTCCCAGCATCCCCCGCGACGCAAAGAGGTTAGAGGTACTCGTGATCCTGGGCCTCCTGGCTGCGCCGCCCACAGCGGGGAAGACACTTCAATCCAGGGCCGTGCTTGCTCCGCAACTACAAGACGCCATGGTTCGTGGAGCTTGATAGTCGATATCCACTGATTCTCTGACACCACGCCGCTTCCCTCCGGCGAGCTGCCATACCTTCCATCAGCGCGTACTGTAACTGACAGTACATGAATTGCTCCTAGTTTCCTGATCGAAAACATGGTCATTAGACATCAGCTATCCCACAGTGCGGCGAAAAATCAGATTCCAGCGTGGCCACGTCGTTCAGTATACGTGGTCTGTGCGCCGCCAGTTGAGTCGGCAGGCCTTGGAGTTGTAAACCTTGTCTCATGTCATGTACTATCACATGATCAGAAGAGGATCACTACGATGCGGCATGCTTGTCCGGGAGAGTTTCAAAATTTTCTTCTATTCTGCCCAAACACAAAAACTTCCAACACCTCTCTCTCTCTCTCTCTCTCTCTCTCTCTCTCTCTCTCTCTCTCTCTCTCTCTCTCAATGAAGACGTTTGAGACGAATCTTCCTAAAATTAATTATTTGAAACAGACAGGGAAGCTACCAAGTTGACCAGCGCAGGATCGAAATTTCGTTTCATTTTAAAACACCAAACCTAGTAAGTAACCTGGTCCTCCGTGCTGTTCTGTGCAACGTACGCGTTCGATACCTCTGCCCCCGCCGGCTATTCCATTTCTTCCATGCTCTGCTCCCGCGAGCCGGGCCAACACAAACACGCCGCCTTCCCGTCACGTACACACTCTCGTCCGAATGGCTGCGCCGCCCCCCGCCGCGCGCGCTCCCGGCACGGAGCATCCTCACCGTGACAACCGAACCGCCAAGCGTCTGCGCTCCAGCGCCCGCAGCGCGGCCGCAGTGATGGACGCCGCGATCGCGCTCTTGCTCCTCTTCACCATCGCCGCCGGCGCGGTGCTCCTCCTCCACGTCGTCCTCGCCGCGCACGCCTTCAGCCACCGCCGCCGCCGCAGCCGGTACCGCGTCCCCTCGCTCGCCGCGTCGCCGCCGCACCCACGCGCGGGCCTCTCGCCCGCCGAGCTTCGCCTCCTCCCGTGCTTCGCGTTCGCGTCCCCGCGCGATGACAACGACGCCTCCCTCGCTCCGCGGCTCTGCGCCGTGTGCATCGAGGTCGGGCGCGCCGGGGAGCGGTGGCGCGCACTGCCGGCCTGCGGCCACGCGTTCCACGCCGCCTGCGTCGACCGGTGGATCGCCAAGTCAGCTGCCTGCCCCGTATGCCGCGCCACCGTCGCGGTCCCGGTGAGCTGAGCCGATTGATGAGGCAACTCCTGTGTCAATCGAATCAACAATCCAACGCCTTCGATCGTACTCCCGTGTAGTGATATTCTTGTAATAGTCTTATGTTACACGTATTGTCAATCTGTCAAAATTGTGTGGTTGGTGCACCGTGCACGTTGTTGCAGTTGCCCTTGGATTGCGATGCATGAGTATATATTACCGTACATTGCTAACTACTGTAGATGATCATACCTAGTATTCGTTCAGTACATCGTGCGAGGAATGATGAATTGCACTCAAAATGCTTCTCGTGTAGGAGTATTAGTTAAGAAGAATTCATGAAATAAAATTGCTGGTTTGGTTAGTAACACAACACTTGAATATTTTTCTGTAAAATCGAGACTTGCACATTTTTGACTCATTTTCCATATCTGAATCTGCCCTGGAAATAATCCATCTGTAAATATTGAAAATGTTTTGCTCGCCTACTTAGTGAGAAAAGATGTTATATTCCTACTTGTCTATCTGGATTAACTAACAGAGGGTCTTTGCTTATTGTGGAAAATATATATTTTAATTTGGATAACTAATTGTTGAAGGTGGGTGGTGTAACACTATAGTTGACGACTAGCAAGAAAACAATAAACAGTATCATTTCAGACAAGAAGTTTGCCCTGCAGTATTGACTAGTTGATGAATTCTTGTGTAATTCCTGGTATGCATATTATGAATTCATGAACATGCGATTGATGAAAAACACTGGGTGACAACTTTTATGTGATACTTTCGCTGTACTAGAAAATGATGCATATGAGTAATTCAAACCCCTCCTTTTTACTGTTCTCTGACCTTTGTAATCCCTGGTGCTTCCAATTATTGGTGTTTTGTCCGGGTGTATAGCTTGATTAACTTCTTCAAATATCTGAAATTGTATTACTCTTTTTTTAACGTGATACAGATCATCCTATGTTTCCAAGGACAAATAATTTTCATATCTGGTTACATGACACTTGCTGAGACCTTGAAACTTGCTAGCACTATCATTTTAGGCTGTTATTGAGGGTGCGTTTGGTACGGTTTCGATTCTTCGGTCAAAATTACTTTAAAAATTGTTTGGCAAATTTTGTTTGGTAAATTTTAGTGATTCAGATTCAGTAAAGTAAAGAGGAGGATTGAAATAACCAATATATCTTCTTGTATTGATATTAAAAATATTGAAATAACTTTAGAAAATTTTGAAAATAAACAGAATAACTTTGAAAAACTTTGAAAACTAATAAAACAACTTTAGAAAACTTTAAAAATTAATAAAACAATTTTAAAAAACTTTGAAAACTAATAGAACAACTTTGAGAAACTTTAAAAAACTGAGAGAACTTTTTTGAATTTTTAAAACTTAATCATGGAAAAACTTTGAACACTAATAGAACAATTTTTAAAAACCTTAGAAATATTTCGGAGGGACCTTTACAAAAAGCTCGACGAGACGAACTTAACGAAATAATTTTGAAAAACTTTAAAAATTTAAGGGAACTTTTTTAATTCCCAAATATTAAAACGGTTGGAAGCGGGCAAAAAGGTAATGGGAGAATCGAATGGGTGTGAAACTGGGTTTTAGCCGTTTCAATGTGGTAGTACAAAAATCGAATCGTTTCTTAGTGATTCAGTGATGAAACGTTTTGATCTTTGGCACCGTTCCAATCGATAACAGCCAGAAACTGAATCCATTCAGTCTCTCAAACGGACTCTTGAGTCTAATCTTGTCTTGGCAGCAATGGATTGGTTAAACATGCCTTCTATGTATATTTCGAGTTATGCTCCATCTGGTCTCTGCATCACGCCCAACAAATGAACCGGAGCTGCGTAATGCTTTGGTTCAGTTCATAATAGTTACAGTGAGTTGTGTACCGTTTGGTGCATATTCAGATCTCGGTTTCGAAACATTTGAATCGTCTGTTCTGTGTACCGTTTGGTTGCTTTTCAGATATTCATAATAATTACAGTGAGTTGTGTCCCGTTAGGTGTATATTTAAATATCGGTTTCGAAACATTGCCTTCCAGATCTTTCCACTTGCAAGTTTGCAACGCAAACGGTAATCCACAGTCCCCACCGGCCACTGCTGTGCCGCTCCGTTCATCCAATTTCAAATTCGCGCAAGCTCCTCTGCCCTCCCCCGTCGCCTCCCACGCCCCTAACCGCCGCCGCCGCCGCCGCGATGGGGGGTTCGCACAGCCGTGAGGACCTGGACCTCTCCGACTCCGACGACGACGCGGAGTCCCGCGCGTCCGACAACTCCTCCGACTACGGCACGCCTCCCCCGGCCTCCGCCTCCTCCCGACCGGGTGGCGCAGGAGCGGCGACGCCCGCCTCGGTCGACGCCATCGACCGCCACCTCCGCAACCTCCGCCTCAAGTACCACGAGCCCATCTCGCCGAGCCCTAGCCCCGGGCCCACCCCCGGCGCGAACCCCGCCGCCCTCAACGCCGTCAAGCTGTACCTCCACATCGGCGGCTCCTCCCCCTCCGCCAAGTGGATCGTCGCGGACCGCCTCGCCGCTGCTTCCTTCGTCCGCACGGGCGACGACGAGGACGACGAGGAGCCCCCCACTGGGCCCTGGTGCCTCGTCGTGGGCTCGAAGATCCGGGCTAGGGTCGGGCCGGAGCTCCAGCTTAAGACATTCCCCGCGCAGCGCCGCGTGGATTTCGTCGCTGACGGCGTCTGGGCCCTCAAGTTCCTCCACGCCGACGGCTTCGGCGAGTTCTGCGCCAAGTACCACAGCTGTCTGTTCGAGAACAGCTACGGCGTCGCGGCCACGGACGAGGGCCGAGCCAAGGTGTTCGGGAAGGATTTCCAGGCGTGGGCGCGCCCCGAGGACGGTGACGAGTCCATATGGGAGGATGCCACCGATGGGTTCTCTCCAGCACACAAGGGCACTCCGATGGCGTCGCGGAGCCCGATGCTGAAGCCCCTAATGGAGGATCTGAGGGAATTCGAAGAGCCGGTTGAGGAAGGGACTGGAATACAGAGTCTTGCGCTTGGTGCTTTGGATAACAGTTTCCTTGTAGGGGATTCAGGTATCCAGGTGGTGCGAAATTTTGAGCATGGGATACATGGGAAGGGCGTGTCTGTGAAGTTCTCCGGAGCGAGCTCAAAGTTCTCAACGCCAAAGAAGGCGCTTCTGATGCGGGCTGAGACAAACATGCTCCTGATGAGCCCAGCGACTGACGGGAAGCCACATGCCAAGGGGGTGCATCAAATGGACATTGAGACTGGGAAGGTGGTCTCTGAATGGAAGTTTGAGAAGGATGGAGCTGATATCAACATGAGGGATATCACAAATGACAGCAAAGGTGCCCAGCTGGATCCATCGGAGTCCACCTTCTTGGGTCTGGATGACAACCGATTATGTCGATGGGATATGAGGGATCGGAGGGGTATTGTGCAGAACTTAGCCAATGCAACTGAGTCACCAGTACTGCAATGGACTCAGGGGCATCAGTTCTCCAGGGGTACCAACTTTCAGTGCTTTGCATCTACTGGGGATGGATCTATTGTTGTTGGGTCATTGGATGGGAAGATCCGCTTGTATTCCACGAGCTCAATGAGGATGGCAAAGACAGCCTTCCCAGGGCTGGGTTCACCAATTACTCATGTGGATGTGACTTATGATGGCAAATGGATTTTGGGTACAACTGACACTTACCTGATTCTTATATGCACTATTTTCATCGACAAGGATGGGAAAGAGAAGACTGGATTTACCGGGCGGATGGGGAACAGAATTGCTGCCCCAAGATTGTTGAAGCTCAACCCACTGGATTCTCATTTAGCTGGGGCAAACAACAAGTTCCGAGAGGGCAGGTTCTCATGGGTCAGTATATCGTTCCATATCTGTACTACCAAAATTCTTCAAAGTACCTTTGATGCAAACTGTAAAAAAAAACTAAAAACAATATTACACGTGTTGGGAAGCGATTTGCATGGTTAAAGATAATTGTATTGGTTATATAGTACTTCTGAAGCTCAAACCACTAGATTCATTTTACGCATCTTTAGGTCATTTAGTTTACACTTCACTTTAAAATGACATTTTTTATTATTTGATCATTGTGCTTGATGCATACTGACATCAGGACATTGGTTCCTGCATGAAATTCTGAATGTTACATGTGAGTCGCTTGGTATGAGATACTCTCTCCGTTCAAATGCAAGTATTTCTAGCTGTGTTTTTGTGTGTCTAGGTTCATACCATCTTCTATGAATCTGGACAAGTATCTGTCCAGATACATTGAAGATGCATGAATATGGTTCGTGGCTAGACGGCTTACATTTTGAAATGGAGGCAGTATGTGGCTTTGCTTTTTAATCATGCTACACTTAGCACTGTGGTAGGATAGTCCTACATGATGTATGCAACTTGCTGCTGACGACTAGCGACCCAGTTAGAGTTTAGCGTACCAAACTAGCAGAATAACACAGCTGTTTTATATTGAAAAGTTGAAGTGTTTCATGTTAATGTCTCATGATGATCAACAAAAAAAAATTTCTGAGGTATGTAAAAGCAGCTACTAATCATAATTGAATAAAAAAACTGTGCTGATACAATATCGTTGCCTCTGCTACATATTGAATGTTCTTACACAACAATTTGTTGTTAACGACGGCCCAGCCCTACAGGAAGTGCAGTTATTTGTTCCCTACAAATGTACCTAGCAGATATCCTAGCTGCTCCTTTTAGATGAACTAAATCCGTTGTCTACCATTTTCTGATTGTGCAGGTCACCGAGAACGGGAAGCAGGAGCGACACCTGGTGGCTACCGTGGGGAAGTACAGCGTGGTATGGAACTTCCTGCAGGTGAAGAACAGCCACCACGAATGCTATCAGTACCAGGAAGGGCTCAAGAGCTGCTACTGCTATAAGGTGATCCCCAAGGACGAGTCCATCGTCGCAAGCCGTTTCATGCATGACAAATACGCCGTCACCGATTCTCCCGAGGCACCGCTTGTGGTGGCCACGCCCATGAAGGTCACCTCCTTCAGCATTTCCAGCAGGCACTAGCTCCGTGCTGCAGGCACGTCGCTCGCGTAGTGTGGCTTTAGTCTTGCGGTGTCATGTAACTGTAAGTCTGTTACTCGTTCGCACTGATGATTAATCCTCCGGATTTTCTCTTTTTCCTTTAATTTATAGCGTGATGACTGTCTCGTCATTGTTTGTTATAATACATAAATCAACTTATGTGTGATAGTCTGCGTGCTTGCTGACTATTACCTTGTTCTGTCAATCAAAAGTGTGTAAATTTCTGTTCCGCTTATCTGTTGTGCTTTCCTGATGCGCTACTTTGTTAACGTGTGTCAATTGTTTCATTGTTAATGTATTGGGCTTAAAATCAGGGAATCACAGCACTATGCCTTTATTATTTACTTCTGCATTTGGCTTTCAGTCGGCCGCGTTAGAATGCATTAATTTTCACAGTTTGTTAATGCAAACTTATGCATGGTTACAACTGCGGCTTTATCGACTGCCACTGGTCAGCACTAGAAATGGGTAACTATGAACCTGAACGGTGCCACACCATACTGCGGCAGCTGGCAAGAAAATAAGAAAATTTAGGGAACGGGACTTTCATTTTTTTTTTTTTGGGGTGGGGGGGGTGGGGGGGGGGCGCGGGGAAGGGGTCTAATTCATGGTAACATTGAAGTAACAGGTTGGGAAGCCGTTCCAGGTCTACAAATACGATATTTCGGAGGTAAAATAGAAGGGAGTTGATAAAATCCTACACAGTTTGTTTTACAATATAGTACTAGAAAACTGGTGCCGACTCCATGACATTGACGCCATCTAGTCCAGCTATCCCTCACCTGCATCAGCGAAATACAAAACGACCTTTAGAACAAAACACTACATTTCATTATGTCAATGTTATTAATGAGAGGACCAATCAAAAACTGAAAATAAATGCAGCATCAGTTGATCAAAAACAGTTCTGAAACAACATGCAGCATCCGCGGTTTCCAACTCTCAATCAAACAGTACAAGTCTCATTACATGAGATCCTACTCTGGCATCCAACTGCAATGTGATCAAGGGGTATGGCACGAATGACTATGCAAAATTAATAATCACAATCAGATTGACAAAATTGGAGCAACCGATATTATTCGTTAACTCTTACAGGCAACAGGTTTGATCAACCTATAGGGGCAACAAAATTCAAAACCTTGGGCTTGCAACCAACAGGCTTGAGACAACAAAAGGCATGTTAAGAATCTGAACTTCAGTTTCAACAAATTTAGGCCTCCTTTGAAACACGGGAATTTTTCCCTTTTTCTGTGTTTTTCTTGTGAAATTGAACTGATTCACATGAACTAGTTCAATTTCACAAAAAAACGCAGGAAATGGGAAAAAATCCCGCATTCCAAAGGAGGCCTTAGCTTTTGGAACACAGATCTGAAATTTTACCTGACGCCAAAACATAACTGCCTACATCTCCAAATTAAAGCTTAATTGAACATTTTAAACTAAATGAAACCAGACTAAAGAAGTTGTACTCCGTCAAACACAGGCTCAGGACAATTATTCTACCACAATGGGTGAAAGTTGAGCACATGAACCCTCACAGGCATTATCAGTTAGCATCGGCCAAAAAATATCTACACACCATCGTACTAGTACTTGCCTTCTCAGGGTCCACACATAGCAGAACAGAGCTCCGAATCTAACAAGCTAAAAATTTCAAGAGAAATAGAACTTGGAACATCATGTTTCTGAGAATCGGCTTCCATACCAACAATGGAATATAAGAGCCACGAATTGCCGATTATTGGGGATATACAACACGATATAGTTCTAAATTTTAACCGTACAGTTCGACCAAAGAGACATGGAATTACACGCATCATCCATCTGATCCACAAGGGACACCTATCCGAACCCAGATCAGGGAGACAGGTTCACCTGGAAGGACCGGATCATCCTGACCCAACGATGATGTTGTTGATGGGGATGAAGATGAGCTTGACGAAGAACCCGACGAAGCCCATGACGACGAAGCCGATCGCCGTCCTCGTCGCGACCTTGGTGAACTCTGCGCAAGATAATAAGGCGTCAGATCAGATCCGGCGAAACCGAGAACCACCACCCCACGCGCGCGCGCCGGGACCCGAGCCTCGAGCGGATGACGGGGGATCTGTGGGTGTATCGGGCGGTCACGTACCCTTGCGATCCGGCTTGTGGCAGCGCTTGACGAGGCGGATGCTGTCCCTGGCGAACTCACGGAGCGGGTCGACCACCGAGTCCACGGCGTCCATGGCTTCGCGGCGGCGGCGGCGGCGGCTTTGACGAGACGACTTGGCGCCGCGGGCCTTGCGCGTGCTCCACGACGACCCTGTCCGCCTGTCCTGTACTTATGGACGATGGATCGGTCAGACCTCTGTACTGGGTCGGACTCGGACGACGGGTAAGAGCCGGGCCGCCGGGCTGGTATTTCCTTGTCAGTTTAGAATATAAGGTCCAGCTACACTGGGCCGAAGAAATGTGGCCCAGATATTGCAAAGCACAATTTGTGCTCGACTACAATGCCCTCGGCCCGGAGACCACTTGTGCGGCTCACGATTTGTTTCGTCAAAGGAACATTGCCGAGATTGATACTCCATCTTGCACGGATCCGGTCTTGCGACTATTTTTGCCCGGCAAGAGGTTGCCAAGAACATGCAAATGTCAAACACCCTAAAACCATCTTAATTAGTTGGCCTAGGAAAACGATGGTTTCAAAGTCAAACATGGTTGATCACAACGGTTAACCCAACCAGATGCGAGCGTGACACCAGCGGCGGCCCTTACAGCAGCTGTTCCGCTCAGCCCAGCGAGCTGCATGTGATTCATTCAACTGCTGACCAGGTAAAGGAGACGATCGATCGTGCCTTCCGCCGTCTCGATCAACTAAGCTCCTAGCTAATGCATCTGCAAACCCTAATAAAAGCAGTTTTGTTGATAAAGAGAAATGCAGTACTGGGAAAACTTTTGCATACATTTAATAATTTTCAATTTGTCGCAATCAAACAGTGTTCAAATAAAATTCAACTTGCACGCGTCGCTGTGATTTTTGTCTATAGGTCCTTGCCCCAACTGTCACGCAAACGCCCAGGAAAGAAAATCAGAGAGGTCTCTCTGTGTGTCTCGTCTCGCTGCCTCTCTCTCTAGAACGATAGCGCCTTTGAGAAAAGCACTGGAGCAGGGGAGATTGATGGAGCTGAGCAGGGGGAGTCGCACAATTATTAAAGCGGTTTTTCTGCTGGCCGGCCAAGCTTTGCACGTGAATTCCATCAAATATCTTTCATGTAAGTGGTTTTCATCTTTTCAGTGGTACAGCCGTTTACGGTTTAAACTTAAACTTTACGTACGCACTAACAAAAATGAAAAGTGTCGCCCAGTGCTGAATTATTGTGGCGAGGTGTGCAATTGCTTGTCCTCAAGTGAGTGGATAGAGCTGCAGGTGCTCTTTTCTGGGAAAGTGTGTTTAATTTTCTTGGAACAATTAAGTTCATTTTATTTCATATTCATATAATTCTAATTTAAATTTTTCCATATGATTTCGAAACACTATAAATAGGCGACCCAGACGAGTAACTACCACCGTCGAACACTCGCGTTTGCCAGCTACTACTACCTCTCAGAAACAACAGAAACGCACGCAACAGAGACGCCGCGCCTCGTGTCACTGGCGTGCACTAAAGTAGGTGTAGCAAACAAAAGACGAAGAGCCACGTGGGCCCTGCCCTGCAGGCGGCGGGCAGCGCGCTCGCGGTCATGGGCCGGGACCCCACTGCGTCATCGTCTGCGGCGGCGGTGTCGCCGAGCTCGAGCGCGACGACGCCGGCGTCGCAGCACTCGCCGTGGCAGTCGCCGGCGCCGTACCTCTTCGGCGGGCTGGCCGCGATGCTGGGGCTCATCGCGCTGTCGCTGCTCGCCCTGGCCTGCTCCTACTGGAAGCTCTCCGGCAGCCTCTCCGGCGGAGAGTCGTCGTCGGACGACGAAAACGACCCCGACCGCCGCCGGGCCATACGTGGCGGCGACGCGGAGAAGGGCGCGGCGGCCGGCAAGCCCTGGCCGGCCGACGGGGATACGTGGCGGGAGCACGTGGTGGTCGTCATGGCCGGCGACGAGCGGCCCACGTTCCTGGCCACGCCGGCGTCAGGCGCCCGAGCTGGTAACAACGCGGCTGGGAGTGGGAGCCGCGGTGGCGGCTCGGAGGCAGAGCAGGGGAGGTGCGTGGAGTGCGGGGCGAGAGCGCGGCCAGATGGCTCGGAAGACGCCGCGCTAAGCCGAGGCGAGCACAGCGCTGGTGATGACGGTGGTTCTGTAACTAGCGGGACTTGAAAGCTCATGCCATTAAGAGAAGCTGGTTATCTGGCCCATTGTTAATCTTGCAATGTTGTTCGACCGAAAAATCTTTCCATCTCTTGGTGTAATGGTGTGAAAGTGTGAAACGAGTCCGAAGTTGGAGGTCAACGTACATTCATGCAAAGGGAATTTTCTATTCCGATTGCTTTTAATTTGAGGTGTATTCCACTCGTTTTTGGGTCGTCGATCATGCAGCAGTAGTATTGCAGGAGCAGAGTTTTATTTCATCATTTAGAGACGAGGCCCGCTTGCATTATCAATGCAATCCGTGAGCACCTGGATGGCTTCACGGACTAGTGACATTCAATCAGAGAAGTGGGGCTGGCGGCGGACCTAGGACAGCTAGGTCAGTTAATTTCGTCGACATATATGCAGGCAGATGCAGCTAGCCGTAGCTGCACACCTGCGCATGGGGACAAAGTATATATATATATATATATATATATATCGGCCCGTGCCATTGCGCTCCCAAAGTTTTGGAATCTCTCGCCCCTATGCAAACCGGCTCTTCAACGTGTTGACCTGCTGTCAAACGGTATGGAGCTGGGCGGGAGATAAGATGCCAGCGAAACTTAAAGCGAAGGCAAAGCGGTCAGGAAACCAATCACAAGAGGCGCCTACTTTTGCATACGCTTGCACCACAAAGAAATTGCGGTACTACGTACTACTGGCCAGCAGCCACGCCAAACTACTCTCTGCACAAGGGAAATCGGTGTTATATGTGTCACGTGTGGAAAAACACAAGAAGCATCATCCGTGGTTGTCACTGCAAGAACGCGTTGTTTTGCTCCATGGACGCGGGACTACTTGCCCGTATTCATGAAGGTGTGGTTTGGCAGATGAGAAATGCTAGATAGGTTTGGGATCCAGAAATAGATAAAGGATTAAAATTTAGTAAGATAGATGAATGGTTAACATTTAGTAAAATAGATGAATGAATGGTGTAGATTTTCATTTTCAATTAGTTAAACCCAATCGCACCCTCTATTTCCAACTCCCCGGCCAAACAGCACCGAAGAGTAAGATTAGGACTGGCATTTCATTTTTTTTTTCCTCCTTAGGCTGTGTGTGATGGGGTACATTCTACAATCGGAAGAATTATATAACTACAGCTTTTTTTTGAACCTAATTATATAACTACAGCTAGTTAGCAATAACCCATGCATTTGTGCAGTTAGTATTGATAGCTTTATTATATGCTATGTTCAAATGTTCTAATTGTCTTTCATTTGTTGCTTCATCTTTGTTAATTTTTCTATTAATGATAATAGTCCTTGGAAGTGAAGACGATCCTTTTGTTTTGTTGCTCAAAATTCCTATTCTCGTAAAAGACAGGAACGAAAGGTTGAATTGTGTGCCTGCCAAGTAGTCAGCGCAATCTGTTAATAGGACGGAGCTTCGATTTCACACATGCACACGGTTCTCAAAAGAGGTTGAGGGCGTCCCAAAGATAGCATGACGCATCGTTCATAAGATCGTCAGATGCTAATTAAGCATCTTTTAGCAATCCAAAATCCAAAACTAGAACTAGACGTTCTAGCAATCACGTAGTACCAGCCTGCTAATTCAGGCAAGGCTAGCTATCCCAAAAGGGTAACCACGATCACGAACTAGAACTCGCTGCGGTTCTAGGAAACACGCGCCATGCATGGCTAGGCACGCACATTATCAAGTACGTGCATCGATCACACCGGCGGAATCGAATCGGCCGGCTCAAAAACATGGCATGCGACGCAAGAATCACACGATACGACACGGAAGAGGCGGCGCGCGCGTCGCGTCAGAAAGACGGAACGGCGCCGTAGCCGCCGGAGAAGTCGAACACGTATGGGTAGGAGTGCGGCTTCTGCTGCCGCTGCCGCTGCGGTGCCGACGGCGCGACGGCGGCGGTGTTGGCGTCGGCGTCGGCGTCCGTTTCGTTGTCGTCGGTGCGCTTGGCGAAGCGGCCCTTGACGCGCGGCCGCGTCTCGGCGTACGCCTTCCGGGACGCGTAGCGGATGGTCTTCTCGAACCGCCGGTTCTTCCGCTTCTCGCGGTACCGCATCAGCCGCGCCTCCCTGCTCTCCGCGGTCGCCGGCGTCGGGACCCTGCCGGCCGTGACGCCGTCGATGCGCTCAGGCACTGCCCCGGCATCCACGGACGAAACCTTCTGGCGCAAGAATAAAATTAGGATTGATCGGTTCTGGTTTGTGCTCTCGATC
>BCLH01000275.1:47361-100247 GCA_001602315.1 Zoysia pacifica
GCTCGCACACCTCGCAGACCCACACGCGCTCGTGCCCCGCCCGCGCGTGCGCCGCGTCGCACGCGATGCAGAGGTACGCCCCGTCCGTCCGGCAGTGCACCGCCGCCGGCGTGCCCCCGCACGCCCCGCACCGCCGCCCCCCGACGCCCCAGTACCGCCCCAGCTGCGCCGCAGCCTCCATCGTCTCCTCCCGCAGCGCGCGCCCACCACCTGCTGCCTGCTTCTTCCACCCTCTTCAACCAATCAACGGCCCGCGTTGCTTCTTGCTCCTAATAATGGCAGTATTCACCAGCAAGCCAAGCGAAGCTGATCCAAGCCGCGGCATTTCCTTGCTTTATGGAGAAAGGCAGGCGCGGGCGCGAGGTTTGTTTATGCCGGGATGGGTGCCGGTAGGTTGGCCAGGGCGGCGACGGTGACGTTGCTCCGGGCACACGTGGGCCGCCGCGGGCCAAGCGAAAATGCGGGAAACGCTGGCTCGTGGATTTTTTTGGAGAGGTAATGGTGGTGGTGATGGTGGGATGTCGATGCCGGGTCATGTGATGCCATGGGGACCCAACCCCCAAGACGCTGCTGGTTTAACATTGCATGATCACGGTGATCACTGCTCGTTTAGTCTGCAAATGAGAGGATTAGACATGCAGACAGCCAGACAAGGCCTGCATGGTGATCGCCATACGGATATGCTATTTTATCAAAGGGGCTGCTCCGTCCTGGCGCCGCGTGTGCAGGCCAGATGAGACCCCCCGGCCCTTTGCTTAGTTTAAACTTCATGTTTAGACGACCTGCTTTTCGCGGCACGACAACGACCCTGCTGATGGGTAAGTAGAGCTTGAGACAGAAGCTAAACGAACGAACTTATCTGAAGAATCTCCTCAAGTAATTAAGCCGCTGATGAAGAGTTGGTGGTGGTGGACGTGAAGCGGGCACGAAGATACTCCTATATATCACGAAAGCGGCAACTCGAATCCGTCAAGTTCACCGGTTTCCGGCCCAGTGGTGGAAGCGACAAAGGCGAGCAAATCTCCCTCGAGAACAGCAAACCGATCGGGTGCTGGCGAGCGTCGCGGGCGCTTGTGCCCATGTCGGCTGCCGGTCGCCGCGCGCTGCCGATCAAGAGAGATTGAGTCAAGTCCCGTGACCCGCCGCCGAAGGCAAGCACACCTTGGGGGGCAGATCCGTCGTCGATCCGGGACGGGACGGACGGTGCGGATGACGAACGCGATGCCGTCATATCCCGCGGAGCGACGGGGACAGCTAGAACGGCCGCGATCCGGGGGGCCATGTGACGGTGTCCTTTGCCAGATCGAGCCAGATATAGCGCCGTCACTATCGATCGATCTCTGTGTGTTGTTTTGCTTGGTGGATCGAGTAGCTGGTGACTGATGACAGGATTGTCGATTCGTAACCTCCGTTCTTCTTGGAGCTACGTACGCAGTTTATTTATTTGACACGAACCATAATCTCGCTCCACTGCATCGATCCGGCACGTCGTGGAGGATGGAGCTGTAACTGTGTGAACAACACGAGCTGAGCTCGAGCATACGCTGATCACCGAGTTCGATCTGGGTGGAGATAGTGGCGGACCCAGCCGGGGCAGGTCGACGCGATCGATATGATTGGCCGTGCGGCTAGGCTAACCCCAACATCCCTAGCTCCCTGCGGCGGGTCCCGATACCGGCCGGCCTTGGCGTCGGCATCCAACTTGCTTTCGGTTTGCGATTTGCGAAACGTCGCATCCGCGCACGCTGCCTTATTGCTCTAGCTGATCTAGCGGTTGGAACGCCGGCGGTGCATTATATTCGTGCGTGCGTCTGGCTCCGACGACGAGGACGGGCGTCGTCCATCGATCGACATGTCCTGTTCGATGCACGTGCACTTTCCTAGCTCCCCGCGTGCGGTGACCGGAGAAGACGGAGGGCCAAGGGATGCGCGGCCGCTGTTGCGGAGCGAACGGGTGGTGGCAGACCATCAGATCGCAAGTCACAAATCATGCCAGAAAGGCATGCACTGCACCCACGCTTGTTGATTTGGCGCACCAGGTCGCTTGCAGCTAGGATTACTAGGGAGTACTCCTACTCCAGTAAGCTTGGCCGCGGTGCCGACGCGTGTGTAGGAATTGGATTAAACAAACGCATTAGTACTACATGCCGACGGGTCGTGTGCGGTGGTGGTTCAGCGAGCCGGTCGCTCTGGCGTGCCATGCGTGGCCGGCGAAGCAAGCAAGCAAGCAAAGCTTCCTTCCTCTGTTCCTCCTCAGCTCGTTCTCACTTCTGACTTCCGGTTCGCCTTTCTGTATTCCATGCATCCCGGCCGGGTGATTTTCTGACGCGACGTTTCTCCTGGGCTTGCGCGATTCTTTCTGGGCCTACGAAACCAGGATAAAATGCATCCGCCGAACAACCTTGCGCAAGGGGACATGGCCACACGGGGATGGGGTCAAACAAAAGAATGCATCCTGCCATCAGCTGAGAAGGAAGATGATCAATGTGATTGCCTTGCAACCAAAATTGAATGATTCCGGCTTAAAAAAAAAAAAAAGAGAACGGTTCCACAAGTTCCAAATTCACACGCCAAGCTTTTCTAAACCTTTATTTTATCAACACAGCACGAACTTGAGGCGGGCAAAAGACCATCTTTTCCTGTTTCTACTATTCATAGAGGCAGAGGCAGTCTACAAACCGCTTCTGTTAACCACAGGCAACGTTGATTACATGTAAATAACTTCAGAAGAAAAATGGTGGCAAAAGCCAATGTTTTTCATGAACAATAGTCAAGTGCAAAGTGGTCAGATTACCCGGCCTACTGCAATGCTTGTGCCATGGTCGACCGATGAGAGAGTTGTTGCTCATACAGGGACCTGAATATCTGATATTTTGCATCATGGTATTTCTTCACCCTAGGATCTGAAGATGGCTGTACGACCTGCAACAAGGTGCATCAGAGTTATAACCCGTGCATGTTGACTGCCACAGCGTGCACGCCACCAGTGTTTACTAACGAGAAAAACAGAAAGATGCAGGGTGCTATAAGACACCCTTTTATAGGAGAACGGTGGGGAGGCCCTATAAAAATTATATTATCAACACTAATGAATTAGCTGCATGATTCTCTGTTCCCTCCGATCAATAAAACCAAGGGAGTGGCACAGAGATCAACTGATGGAGGTCAGTTGAAGAAACGATTTAGAAATACCTTCCCTGCCGCATTAAGCGCTTTCATTGCATCACGAATACCAGGAAACTTCTTTCCAGCAACAGCGCCCAGGACAGCAGCACCCAAAAGCACAGACTCGTTCTCTCTAGGAAGTATTATTGGACATCCTGCATAAGCACATGTAAAAGCGTAAGAGAGGGATGAGACTGCAGAGACATGAGGGCAGGAAGATGGGACTTGCCAATGATATCTGCATGTTCCTGGATATACACAGAGTTCTTTGCAAGCCCCCCACAGGCGAGAAGGGTGTCGATCTATATTTAAAAAGGAATAATAAGCAATCAAGGCATTAACCTCTGTGGTGCCTCAGAAAGTAAATCACTAAACCACTGAAAGCAAATAAGTACCTTGTGTCCATGAGCATTGCAGTGCTCCACAATATGACGAGTACCATAAACAATGCCCTGAATTGTTGCAAGGTACAGGAGAGCCAAATGCTTCTCACTTGTGTCAAGTGTCATGCCACAAATCATCCCTTTGGATTTTGGATCAGCCATGGGAGACCTAGAATTGTTTGTATTCTCAGTAAAATGCATTGGAAATTTTTGCTTGGCGTAAAGTAAATATTCATCTGAAGTGAATATCTTGAGTTATTCCTCTATAATTTACAGTTGCAATTCATAGAAAACCGTAAACAATATGAAGTTGTGTTTTTATTCCCCTACAATTTTCAGTTGTATTTTGTTCTCTTTTGGCTGTTAATAATCGATATTTAACTGCGGCTATGCTTTCCCTCAAATGCAGAGGCTAATTGATTGGCAGTGGACCTGCCTGCCTTTCATAAATAAAAAATGAATTAATGAACTAACATTATGTTACTCCACTATTCCGATGATGCTTTGTTTCATAGATATAAATGAGATTAGTTGCTGCCTCGATAATTGGATTCTGTTATTGCATTGCCCATAGACTGTCTAATTAGGACATCCAGAAAGGAACAACCCCTTGTTCAAATGGTTATGCACTGCACTTTAGATAGTTAATACCAAACAGCTAATTAAGCATTAAATACATTCCTTACCGATTTCCATGAAAATCTGGAAGGACATGGGTGTCTTGAGTCAATGCAGAAAGAAAAGGACTATTTTGCTCATGTGACATTGAAAGCAACATCTTGTTCAATAGCTCATATATGGATATGCCTGGACAATTGAGCAGAAATTATGTTCCTTTTCCTGGTTACAGAAAATAGCCAAGAAAAAAGTGCTTTGGAAGATATGAAACATACTTTGAGAAGCAGCACGATTAGAAAGAAGAGGAGCAGCAACATGGTTTTCGATAATGTAATCAAGTAGAGCACCGGTTGCACTTTGGCCACCTTCTGTGAGCCAGAACTCAGGTATCATTGCTGAATTTGGAAGAACAAATCATTTTTAGCCAATATGATCCACAAAATACGAAAAAGAACCAAGTATGAAAAAAACTAACAGAGATGCTGGTATGTGACTCTTGGAAAATATTGTGCGATTATAAGGAGTTCAAGAAGAAAAACATGTGAGGTTATAAGCAGTTCAAGAAAAAAACATGTGAGAAAGGCAAACGCAAATCTACCAGACCAAAACGGCCCCCAGACACCAGGGATAAACAATTTGTTCTTTGAAACAGCCATGTGGCAGGTGGATGTCCCACAGACCAATACCATCCGGTGGCATATCGATTCTTCATCAGACACTGACAGGAAAAAACTTGTCAGAATAAATACACATGGTGTTTGAAGTAATTTATTATCTAGTAAAACGCAAAATGACTCATCACTAACAATCTGCTTTGGATTCTGCATCTAGGACACTTTCCATGACTCCAACCCCACCAGCATGAGCATCAATAAGTGAAGTTCCAACAGGAGTACCAGGAAGTAAGCCTAACTCCTGAGATTTGGAGAAAACCAGCATCAAATTGATGAACAACAGGAATTAATGGCATATGCATTTCTTGCTTATATAACCGGATTACATTAACTCCGCCTAAGTTTAACATAGCTTTATGTTTAACATAGCCGGTCCCAAGCCTGAATAAAAGAGGAGGGTACTCTGCCTATGCTTTTTAATATAGGTGGAGGTTCCACCTATGTTGCCACGACATAGCCGGTATCAAGCCCGGATAATTTAGTGGGTTGTGTTAGACGTGACGAGCCAACAACTATCATAACTGTTCCCATGGAAATAAAACCCCAAAGAATTTTATTGGGGCGTAACTCTCTTAGCGACGCGCGATGCCAGAACCCAGGTATGGTGAAAAATGAGCAAGGGTCGGGTCACCACATGCTTAGTGGTGCGCCGTATCGTGATCTGGACGTGGTGACAAGTGTGCAAAGATCGGGTCGTCGCATCCTTAGTGACGCGCTACACCGTCGCCCGGGTGTAGTGGAAAATGAGTACGGATATTCGCATTTGACTCGGCGGATGTGGGGGGTAAGAAAGCTAGTCCAGCCTAGTAAGTTGCGGATAGATAGTTGGAATGTAAGGTCGCTCTCGGGTAAGCTTCGAGAGGTAGTCTATGCTATGATTAGGCGACGTGTAAATATTCTGTGTTCAGGAGACGAAATAGAAGGGTCAAAAGGCAAAGAAGGTAGAAGATACCGATTTCAAACTTTGGTACACGGAGACATTGACAACAAAAAATGGGGTAAGCATTGTGAGCGACAAGAAGTTTAAAGATGGTGCGGTGGATATCAAGAGGTACGGTGATAAGATTATTCTAGTAAAACTTATTATTGGAGATTTAGTTCTGAACGTAATTAGTGTTTATGCCCCTCAAATAGGTCTGGATGAGAGTGTCAAGAAGCAATTTTGTGAGGATTTGAATGCGATGGTAGCAGTGTGTCTATCACTGAGAAGCTTTTTATAAAAGGAGACCTAAAGGGCACATTGACTCTTCTAGCGTAGGCTTTGAGAGGGTGTATGGTGGTTTCGGCCACGGAAGTAGGAATCAAGAAGAGGAGGGGGTTTTCGACTTTGCTTTGGCCTACGATTTGTTTGTTGCGAACTCTTGTTTTAGAAAGAGAGCCTCTCATTTAGTAACCTTTCAGAGTGGTTCTCACTGTAGCCAGATTGATTTTATCTTAGCAAGAAGAAAAGATAGACATGTTTGCTTAAACTGTAAGGTGATACCAGGAGAATGTGTTGTACCTCAGCATAGGCTTGTGGTTGCGGACTTTCGTTTTTAGTTGCGCTCTCTTCAAAGGAAGCAAATCAAAGTGAAAAGGATAAAGTGGTGGAAGCTTAAGTAAGATGCAGCACATATTTTCAAGGAAAGTGTTATCAAAGAGGCCCTTTGGCAGACAAAAAATGATACAAATGTTGCCTGGTTGAAGATGGCCGCTTGCATTAAAAAAATAGCCTCAGAGGAGCTTGGTGTGACTAAAGGAGCCAGACGTGAAGTCAAAGACACATGATAGTGGAACGAGAATGTTCAGAAGGCTATCAAAGCGAAAAAAGAGTGCTTTAAACGGGTACACCTTGATAGGAGCGCGATCAACATAGAGCAATATAAAATAACAAAAAAGACCGCAAAGCGAGCGGTGAGTGAGGCAAGAGATCGGATGTTTGATGCCTTGTACCATCAACTAGATATGAAAGAAAGGGAAAAAGACATTTTTAAGATAGCCAAAAGCCGAGAGAGAAAAACTAAGGACTTTACCCAAGTTAAATACATTAAAAATAAAGCAGAGCGTCTGTTAGTAAATGATAAAGAGATCAATGATAGATGTAGAGAGTATTTCGATAAACTCTTGAATAAAGATAGTGAGAGCTCATCCATTGAGTTGGATATCTTTTCTAATGATGTAAATAGGCACTTTATGAGAAGGATTTAGAAGTCCGAGTTAAAGAAGGCTTTGAAAAGAATGAAAGTAAGTAAGGCGTTGGGTCTGGATGGGATTCGCATTGAAGTGTGAAGATGTCTTGGGGATGTAACAATAGTTTGGCTCACCAACTTATTCAATCTCATCTTCCGATCAAACAAGATGCCTGATGACTGGAGGCGGAGTACTTTAGTACCGATTTTTAAAAACAAGGGAGATGTGCAAAGCTGTACTAACTATCAAGAGATTAAGTTAATGAGCCACACAATGAAGCTATGGGAGAGAGTTATTGAGCACTGTCTGCGGGAATCAACGAGAGTCACCCAAAACCAATTTGGTTTCATGCCCGAAAGATCTACTATAGAGGCAATTTTTTTAATAAAGCAACTGATAGAGAGATACAGAGAACAGAAGAAAAATCTACATATGGTCTTCATTGACCTAGAAAAGATTTATGATAAAGTGCCTAGAAACATTATATAGTGGACATTAAAAAGGCACAAACATTAACCTCATTAAAGATATGTACAAAGATATTGTGACAAGTATTCGAACAAGTAATGAAGACACCGATGAGTTTCAATTAATATAGGACTGCACCGAGGATCGGCTTTGAGCCCTTATCTTTTTACTTTGGTGATGGATGAGATCACACGAGACTTATATGGGAACATTACTTGATGTATACTCTTTGCAGATAATGTGGTGCTAGTGAATAAGAGCAGGATAAAAGTGAACCAGAAGTTAAAATCATGTAGACATGCTTTGAAGTAAAAGGGTTTTAGACTTAGTAGGTCTAAAACAAAGTATATAAGGTGTGATTTCAGTGCTACCGCAGTCGAAGAGGGTGATGTTACACTTGATGGTCAGGTGGTACCCAAAGACACTTTCTATTATTTGGGTTCAATGTTGAAAAAGATGGGAATATTGATGAGAATGTAAATCATAGAATTAAAGCCAGATGGTTGAAGTGGCATCAAGCTTCTGGAGTCCTATGTGATAGTAGGGTGCCTCAAAAACTCAAAGGTAAATTTTAGGATTGCAATTCGTCCTGCTATGCTATATGGAGCAAAGTGTTGGTCTACGAAAAGGCGACATGTCTAACATCTACACGTAGTCGAAATGCGTATGTTGAGATGGATGTGTGGTCACACGAGAAGAGATCGTGTTCGGAACGATGACATACGAGAGAGATTACGAGTGGCACCAGTTGAGGAGAAACTTGTGCAGCATCATTTGAAGTGATTCAGACATATTCAACGAAGGTTACAGGAGGCACCGGTTCGTAGCGGAGTGGTAAGTCGGTCAAACGGTGTGAAGAGAGGCAGAGGTAGACCATACTTGACTTGAAAAGAGTATGTGAAGAGAGATTTAAAGGATTGGGATATCGCTAAGGAGTTAGCTTTGAATAGAAGTTCGTGGAAGCTAGCAATTCACGTGCCTGAACCATAATTGCTGGTTGTTGCTCTTTTTTAGTCGTCTCTCGGGGTTTTATCTCTAGCCTACCCTAACTTGCTTGGCACTAAAGGCTTTGTTGTTGTTGTTGTTATATAACCGGATTACATTGTACCTAGTAGTTTATGATGCAGTTTGTCATAACGCAAATTTTAAAAATACCACCTAAAAACACTTCAAATACAGTAAGTTACTTGCCTTTGCGGCAGTAGGTGTTAAACCGGAACCAAGAGGATGGCCAGGAAAAGCGACACTGCGTCCTGTTTACATGGCATAATATCAATGTATTAGAAAAATAAAAGATTATTTCAACTATAGATACATCAATTTCAACAGAAAAGGAAGATAGAACCTATTTATTCACAATAATTATTCACCTATTTTTGTGGTATTTCCATCGACAAGGTCTCCCAGTCCTATTTCTTCCCAGAAAACATTATCCCATCCACATGCCTCCATATCACGTGAATCAGATTCCTTCCACTGTTCCATATGTGCATGCCCAAGATACGTCCATTTGCAGACAGTTGTGCATAGGCTGCGGGTGTCATCACCAGTTGCTCTACAAAAGAAACCATCACAGCAAAGAATGTTAGGGATGTGATTTGCAGCTTCCAGATCACATCAACATCAATCAAAAACAGGGATTCACCTATATGCTAACCAGTCACTGAGGTCCATCCACCTGCAAACCATAGACCAAGACTCTTGCAGATTTTCCTTTACCCATAAGAGCTGCAAATGCTCAAAGTCACTATCAGACTAGTAATGGATCCATCAATTATTTCAGTAGTGCAAAATAGAAAAGGTGATATACCAATTATTTCAACAAATTTCAATACACAAAAAAAAATACAAGTAAAATCTATTGGTATGCAATTCAACCCATTGGAAAATTTTATATCATTGTCAACATCATTTCCGATCTTGTTGAATCCAATGCAAACAAGTAACTGAGGTCAACACAATGAGTGAATGTTGTGGTTTTCTCATTTTTCTGAATACTTGGATTTTACTTTCTGAGACATTCAAGCCTGACAGCTACAGTTGCAATGCAACAGGATAAATATTTTTCTGACAATATGCAAAACGGGTTGGCATTTCCAGCAGGATCTACTCTTACTTATGAGGAAACAAGCCAAAATCTCAATTCCGCATGGTTCAAACCATAGGCATCTGGAAACATGTCATACCTTTGGAGCCTGCATTTCTGGGGAAACATCCCCACCACAGTATTGAAGTACTGGCGAATTGCTAGCATTGATTCTCTCCGCCTGATTCACAGCTCTATGGTCCATCCACACAATGATGTTCCTCCTCGTATCCCCACTCCAAGAAACCGAAACAGGGGAATCATCAGCATCAACAGCAACTGCAAGTAGCATCTAGTTTTGTCAAACTGTAAAATTCGTCGACACCAAAGCGAAAAAATATATTATTCTACAACATTTGTTCCTGCACAAACGAGAACACGAAAATCAACTTGGAGATCAGGGCAAACCAAGGGAGCAAGTAGCAGCGAAGCCAAGTCCAACAACTGCCTCAGGAGCAACATTCCCCAGCGAGCAAGCTGATTTCACCGCAGCACAAACCGCATGCCAGATATCAGTCGATGATTGCTGCAAGTAAAACAAACCTTAAATTGTACAGCAGCGCCTACTGTTTGCACCAATCATGCAATTTGCACGTTCAAGAACAGTGCTGAACCTCAATACAGTCTTTCTCTTTCCATATCTGTATGGGACTGCTTGCTGATCCCAGCAACCTGCCCTTATCGTCAAAAAGACCTGAAACAATATATGAAAATTGGCAAACATGTTACAACACTAAACATCGTTACCTGTTATGCCTACACGAACAGACGAGCTGAAACAGGATAATATTTAAAAGTTTCTAGCAGGTCAAAATTCAAGCGGATTTGTATGCAGACGTACATTTACGTAAATTTCTTCAATGGAACAAGAGATAAAATTTCTTCGCACGATGTCCGAAATACCATTTTGTTCATCACTGGACAGTGGACATATAACTTTGCTGGAAACATTCCAGGTAAATTACTCTGAGTTAAGGTTAATTTGCGGCATAACTAGTAGTTAAAATCGCTTATTGTCAAATCATACAACAGACCGGCAAATCCTATACCAACACTTCAGATGAGGCGATGACAAGGAGAGGAAAGGAGTTTTAGAGGAGCACTGGTATAGGTATAGGCGTATAGCAGAGCTAACCTGCGCGAGCGCTGCCAGTGCCGACGTCGACGCCGAGGAATACGGGGGCGGTGGCGCCACCGGACATAGTGACGGCCGCGGGCTGCTGTGGGGGCGGCGGCGGAGGCCGAGCGGGGCCGGGGAGGGACCTGGTCTCGTTGACGAGGGCGTCCACGTCAGGGCGGCGGTGGCTTGCGTCGCATGCGGTTGGACCGGCTTGATCTGATCCGTTTGCAGTGGGTCGCCTGGCAGAGAAACTGCTGTGGATAGAGAAAAAGAAATGTCAGCAATGGTGATCCAACAAATAGGGGAATCAACATGTTATCTCGGGAGAATACAGAACAACCGTTTTCATGTGTTTGGGTTGATCTTGAATCCAACGAACCTGTCTATTACTCTTTATTCTAGATCTTCTTTCAAATGGAGAATTGTTTTCTATTTCATAGTTTATATATTATTTCTGTAAAATTAAATTAATATTTATAAAATTATTATATGATTCATATGAAAATTCTACATTTTAAAGCAACTCTTAGTTTCGAAAGCCTTCATCAGCCAAAAATGTTCTAGTCCTACCGCATAGCATGTTTTTTTGCCGAGGATTTTGATGTAACACTCATCTTTGATAATTTTTTGTATTATATGAGAACAGTATGTGTCACCTATCATACCTGTTATATTTGGTTTTTGCATTAGATCATCAATCATACCTGATTTAATTATATGTAAAAACACAGGATAAGATAAAAAAATTATTTATAATACTGAAAGTTCAACCTATAAAGTTATAATACACTCTATATGTTATGCCGCTCGACAACCTTTTGGAGAGCGACGTTGATATCTAAGTAGAAGTATAAAACAGCATTGCTACCTTTACTTAAAAAAAAAAACTCTTACTTAAATTCTACGTACAAATGTGACAGAGATTTGTACACAAGACACTTGGATTCCTTCATTCAAAAGAAATTTATAGAGGATATGCAATAATTAATTATCACATCAGAGTTTTATAAAGTTTTTATAAACACTTTTTGCAGGTGTAGCCTTAATCCTGTAACAAATATGTTAACGCCTACCAAAAGAAGCATTTTAACATGCATATAGGCGCATTCTGAAAATGTCAATTTTTGCAAGGTAATATTCCTGTTATAAACTTACATAAAAACAAGTATTACGATGGAAATTCACATTTTGAAACCGGACTTTTTACTATTGGATGAAACCGATTGAATCCATAAACAAATTACAAATTGGGCTGCCGGGCCATGCGATGGGCCTACCCACGTGTTGATTATTCCCCCGGTTTTGCTCCATATGGGGCTAATAATTATCTTCTCCTCTCTCTGCAAAAAGATCACGCCGCCCAACGTGGACAGGTCGCGTGCGCGCTAATCACATCGGCCTTTAGATATTAACGGGGGCCGAGACACGTCATCCAATCAGATGGCGACGTCACTCTCGCTGCGGGGCCCGCATTGTTCCGATCCGTTTTCTCTTTCGCACCTGCTCTGTCGTACACTCACACCCAGTACTTACAATGACGGTGGGCCTGACAAACAGTACATGTTATGGGTCCCGTACGTCAATAGTATTATTCAGACATGTATAGGCAAAGCTCGGGTGTCAAATTACATAGTGCCGTTCATTCCCCCCACACATTGCACTGTCTGCGCGTTCCCTGTCTCTCAACCCATCCGCGATCTCATCCCTTCGTCTTCGATCCCGACGTCCGGACTCCGTTCAAGGCGAGAAAATTTCTCCCTCCACCTCAATTTGATTCTTTAACTTTTCGGATTGCATCGGTGGTGGAATCTGATGCGAATTTCGCTGAATTCGGTGCAGATTTTGCGGCGGATATCGACTCAGGGGGTCAGGGGCACGTGCCGGCGATGGAGAAGAAGCGCGGGCTCGAGGCCGCTGAAGGCAGCGGCGACGGCCGCCCCGACGCCAAGCGGACACGGCCTCCGGCTCTAGCAAGGTGAGGGACCATGGGGATTTTGCAGCTGCGTGTCTTCGTTCCGTGGTGTGCTCGTGATTGAGCTGCTGTGGAATTAGCTGAACATGTGAGGGATTGAGGAGCCAAAGATTTATGTCACGTACTGCTCTGTACGATTGGAAATTGGGGTTGGTTGGGGGTTGCTTGATCGACGTTGCCACTGGCAATTGGGTGTATGAAGTAAACTAGGGAGATGATTGTTGAGGAATTGGTTGCGAGTATGCCAAATCGGTATGCAGAAATGGAGTTCGGATAATTGTTGTTGTTTTGCCTTTATGTTACCTCCAGCTTTAGGTTCAGCATGACACTGTTAGCATTGTGAACTAATCCAAAGAAAGTATTCTTGTTTTTAATGTTAACCAATTTTATCTTGTCCTAAGAATGATATAAATGGTTCTTGATGGCTGAGCTTTCAGGGATAAATTAGTTTAGCCTCTTCACTTGTAACCTATGAACCATGCAGTGTTGGAAGTGATTATTAGTACAGAATGCTTGGGAGCTTGTTTTATCATGCGAATGAACAGAATGGATTAACAATTATTACATTTTAGTTGTAGTGATAATAGTCTCTATTTATTCTGTACAGTGTTATTGTCGAGGCATTGAAGATGGACAGTCTGCAGAGGCTCTGCTCATCCCTGGAACCAATTCTTCGTAGAGTAGTAAGAACAATCTGATTAATCATCAAGCAGAAATTCAGTCAAATAATATTGAATTGTTAAATGTCTGTACAATATGTATGCTCCTTTCTGTTAGGATATTTAGTTTTTAAGATTTACTTTTCACAGTATTGATTATGTACTTGCTAGGTCAGTGAAGAAGTGGAGCGTGCACTGGGCAGGCTTGGTCCTGCAACAATCACTGGAAGGTACTCCTTTCTATATTTTCTAGTCGCCTATTGCATTGCTTGTTCAATCTTCATAGGCATGAGCCTATCAATTCAAGTATTAAGTTGTCCAAATAACTAGCAAACTGTTCCATATCAAGCAGGTAAACTTTATATATTGTATGTTGACCATGCTAAATGTTTTGCTATTGACTGATAACTGAACAGGCCTTCCCCAAAGAGAATTGAAGGTCCTGATGGAAGAAATCTGCAACTCCAATTCAGGACAAGGCTGTCGCTTCCCCTTTTTACCGGAGGAAAAGTTGAAGGGGAGCAAGGAGCTGCAATTCATGTTGTTTTGTTTGACACTGGCACTGGTTGTGTTGTATCTTCTGGGCCAGAGTCATCTGCCAAACTCGATATTGTTGTTCTTGAAGGTGATTTCAACAATGAAGATGAGGAGGGCTGGACGGGTGAAGTGTTTGAAAGTCATGTAGTAAAGGAGCGTGAGGGAAAGCGACCTATTTTAACTGGTGATCTACAGGTCACACTAAAAGAAGGTGTTGGGACAGTTGGAGAGCTTACTTTCACAGATAACTCTAGCTGGATAAGGAGTAGAAAATTCAGGCTTGGTTTGAAGATTGCCTCAGGGTTTTGTGAGGGTGTTCGCATCCGTGAAGCAAAAACAGAAGCCTTTACGGTTAAGGACCATAGAGGAGAATGTAAGTACAAAAACTATGCACTAGTGTTTTCGCTTGATATATATCTAAAACTATTTGAATTTCATTTCTCAGTGTACAAGAAGCACTATCCACCTAAACTGAAAGATGAGGTTTGGAGGTTGGAGAAAATAGGGAAGGATGGGTCATTCCATAAGAGGCTGAACAAATCTGGAATATCTACAGTTGAAGATTTCCTTAGGCTTGTGGTTCGGGACCCACAGAAGTTGCGTAATGTAAGTTCTTATGTATGAGGGCACTATTTTGTGCACTTGAGTTGATCTTCTAAACTGTTATTCTGTGATTATAGATTCTTGGAAGTGGTATGTCTAACAAGATGTGGGAAGCCCTTGTGGAACATGCAAAGACTTGTGCATTAAGTGGAAAGTATTACATATACTATTCTGATGAGACCGGTACTGTTGGTGCTATTTTCAACAACATTTATGCATTCTGCGGTATGATTTCTGGCGAGCAGTTCTATTCGTCTGAGGGCCTTGATGATAGCCAAAAGGTTAGTATTTTTAGCAGACGTTGAATATATGACAATATATAGTCGTGTTCCGAGATAAAAATAAAATATCGTTTCATTCAGGGTAGCACATCCTAATGCAAGTCAATGCTTTCTTTTTAAAATTTCCAAGTTAAATGCTGTTAGAATTTGTTGTGTAGAGTACTGAAATATCAATAACTTCGAATATCATGTATGTTACATTTGTCTGGAATCTAGATTTCATCAGGCCCTGGTCTATATATTTAAGGGTGATGAGTAAAGGGAGCATTTACTGTCTAGAACTCTTGTCCATATACTTTTGTTATGGAAGACATAACTAAGTAATTTATGTTGAAAGCTTAAAATTTATTAACTCTTATGGACTCTCCTTCCAGTAGCTAAATGAGCTGTAGAAGAGTTTTTTTAAAAAAAGAATAAGCTGATTAGAACCTCATTGTTTATTGCAGCTATTTGCTGATGCATTGGTAAAGAAAGCATATGATAATTGGATGTATGTAATTGAATATGATGGTAAAGCTCTATTGAACCCTAAACCAAAGAAAAAGGTTACATCGACTGGTCAAGCTGAGACACATCCTCCTCCTTTGAGTTCTTATGCTTCAAATGAACAGCGCAGTTGTTCGACAAGCATACCGGGACTGTCACAAGCAGGTGAGCAAAATCTGAAGCCTTGATACCATTTCCATTTCTTTTCTGCATATTTCAGTTTGTAGCTTGGAATTATTGATGGAAACACAATATTTTGCTTACACATAATAATGTGTAAGAGGACACTTCATTTTCTATGAACCAGGTCATGGAAAATATTTATGGAATTTTTAAACGGGCTTTTAAAAGACATGCTTCTTTGGTTAATTTCAGGTACAAGTGATTCCATAAACTATGATGTTAAAAAGTCTGCAGCGCATCCAGCTGAGGTGCAAAGTACACCTCCCAATGTCAACCTGCCATATGATGACACCTTTTCATTTTTACCACCTAACATGCTGAGGGATTCTGTTAATCAAGACACTGCAAACGATGCCATGGGTCTTGAACTGGACCAAATACAGCAAGTATTCTCTCAGACAATTGAGCCAGCAAACATTGGCTATGTTGATTGGAGTAGAAATCGTGATAGTCAGTATCCTGATGATTTCACTGAAGATATCCGTCTCAAAAGCCACCAAATGCTTGAGAGTGAAGACATGCAGCAGCTGCTCAGGGTCTTCAGTATGGGTGGAGCTTCTAGCAGTTTGCCAGATGATACGTTCAACTTCCAGTCTTACATGCCATCTCCCTTACCAAGTTTAGAAGGTGAACGCAGCCATTCGTCCGGCAAAGCTGTCGTTGGGTGGCTCAAGATAAAGGCGGCTATGCGGTGGGGAATTTTTGTCAGGAAGAAAGCTGCTGAGAGAAGAGCTCAGCTTGTTGAGCTGGAGGACTAACATGGTCGCTTCTGGCTTACATTGACTGCAGTTAGATATTGGTGCTGTACATTTGTTCTTTATCTCAAATCACCCAGTAACGATTTGCTCTGCTGTCCTGTAAAAATATGTATCTCGTTCGCTTGTGTAATATAGCTCTCTTAATTTTGACATAAGCCTCGACTGTATGCTTGTGTCTTTCTTTCTCTTTTTTGCCCTTTTCTCTTTTGTGAAGAACATTATAGCAATGTGAAATGACTGTAACAACTTGCTAATGACATTATGAATTAATTAAATTAGCAGGGTGTGCATGTCGTGTACCTGCTAATGTACTTCCTTTTTTTTGGTTGGAAAACATGCGCTTGTACTGTTATATTGGCAATCCAGTGATTCTGTCAGATGACTGTATCCTGCATTGGACATTGGCTCATCAATTATTTATTCCTTAGTTTCTTTGTTGTGCCCTTTCCTGCCATCTTTACAATCCTTGATTCATGTAACGGCTCAGAATCTTAAGAGGACTGGATCTGCCATCAGATGAGGTCAACAGCCAACGTTAGCATTATGCACACATGATCATTTTGCATGTAACTTCATACAGAAACTTTGCAGGAATCTGCTCAATTTCATAAGAAAAACATTTTATTTAAAAAAAACTCCAAATCAAAGTTCCATCCAAAGGAGGCATAAATTTTCTACAATAAACTTGTGGAATTGATGGCATCCAGCTTTTTAGGCCTCTACCAATAAGGCTCAGCTTTCCTTCATCCAGTAACCAACTTACATTTCTCATTTTATTTTAGTTGATTTTTTCTACGAAGTACTCCCTCCGTTTTTTAATTGTTGTCGTCGTTGACTTTTAATTTCAACTTTGACCATTCGTCTTATTCAAAAAAATTTAATAAAAATAATATATTTTGTTATAATTTGATTTATCATTAGAGCTATTTGAATTACAACTTAAAATTTTTCACATTTAAACTAATTTTTTGAATAAGATAAATAGTTAAAGTTGAAATAAAAAATCAACGACGACATCAATTTAAAAATGGAGAGAGTACTCAATGCATGGCAAATTTAAGAATGGAGGGAGTACTCAATGCATGGCAATCCCTGTTTTGTCTGATATGCCGATACACAAAAACTGATAGAATCAACTGAAAATCAACTCAACAGATCAAAGAGGCAGACTGGATGAACCAACACATTATGCATGCCTGTTCAAACGAACCTTCCATGTCAGATCAGCAAATATATATAACTGAAGTTGGGGGGCAGCACGTCGCATTCCATGTGGTTGAGGCTTTTATGTGCATTGACATTCCAAGTTGCAACTGTACTGAGTCTCATGGTACTGGGAGTGGTAATGCGAAGACCTGAAGGATAACTGTACTACATAACTGTGATGGCTACACTACCTTACACGACATGCTTACATTCTCTCTCAGCATGGCCCAAGTTTGTCTTCTGTTTCTGTCTTTCTTTTTTGTGGGCCATTCATGGAGCACAATTCTTACAAGAAATCCATGAATAATTAGCCATCTTGAAAAAAGAAAAATAAGGCAGCAACTAGAAAAGAAGAGATGGCATGAATCTGAATACAAAAAAAAAAAGGTTAATGAAGCAACATGTGCCCGTCCGTGTCAATGTATATGTGATGCACCAATAGGTTCGGGTCAAGTCGATTAAATGACCTGGAAAAGCTGGAAACTCTCCAAGCCTTGCGTCTATAAAAACCCTGCTCTGTTCTGCCAAGTAAACGAAGGGCAGCTGAGCCGTGCGGAGAGCGCCCGCACAAGAACGGCACGAGGAGGTTTGAAAGACTGATCGAGGCGGTCGAGGGGCAAGCAATGGCCGTGACAGGGCTGCCGCCGTCGGTGAGGGTGGAGAGCCTCCTGCGGGTCGCGTGCGCGGTCATGTCGGCGGCCGCGGCGCTGCTGCTGGGGTTCAGCTCGCAGACCAAGACGGTGCTCTTTGTCCGAAAGAAGGCCGTCTCCAAGGAAGTACAGGCCCTCTGGTACGCACTGCTCCGAACCTCTGCATCTCTGTCCCCCAAGTCTGGGCGTGAAGCCGTGAACGCCTACCGGCTACCGATCAGTGATCACGGCAGCTCGTTCTCTTGATTCGTCCTCATGATAGGAAGCTCTCTTCATCATGCCTGAACGAACACTGAAGCACTTCATGCCCGTGCGCGACAGGGTGCTGATCGTGGCAACCGCGGCGGCGTCGGGGTACCACGTGGTCCAGCTCGCCAGAACACTGTACCTGGGCCGCTTCGCCGGCTACGGCGGCGGCGGCTGCCGGCGTCTCAGCAGAGCGACGGCGTGCGTCTCCTTCTTCCTCGACAAGGTACGATCGAACATCGATGAGGCAACGCTTTTGCCCTTTACACCGACGACCCCGATCTTCCCCGACACCGAAGCAGAGGAGCCTGTCCTCTCCCCCAACCGTTTCCATTTAAACGCGTCGCCTTCATTTTTAGCCAGCGCAATCCAGCACTCCTATCACTCTAGCAGCTGTTGCTGATCTTGCGTGCTCGCCTGTCGTGGTCGAAAGCAACATGATAATCGCGATCCTGCCACATGTGGTGTTCGGAGCTGAAACGTATCGCGGGCACGTCGTCGTGTGTTCCCCGTCGGCGTCCGGCCGTCGCGTCAGGGGATTGAACTGGAGAGGACCCAGTATTATTAACTCTTGCCGTTGCAACTGCGCTGGCCGGGCGCACGTACGATTCGCCTTCAACTCCCCGGACAACTACGGCAATGGCGACACGCGACTTTCGAGTCAGCCATGCGCCAACTTGTTTAGCATTAGTTATGATGTCGTGCAGCGAACGGCTTCTTTTTGTACTACGTGACTTCACACGAGTTGTGAGATTTATGGTCGTGTTCTCTGTTCTTTCCTCGCAGGGGTGCGCGTACCTGGTGTTCGCGACGACGGTGGCGGCGCTGCAGGCGTGCATGGTGGCGCTGGACGGCGTGGAGGCGCTGCAGTGGAGCAAGCTCTGCAACATCTACACGCGGTTCTGCGAGCAGATCGCCGCCGGCATGCTCTGCAGCCTGCTCGCCGCCGGAGGCATGGCCGTGCTCTCCGCCTTCTCCGCGCGCGAGCTCTTCCGCGGCCGTTGATCCTCCGGCCAGGCGGCGCGCGCATCTCTACGATCAAGCTGGTGTGGGTGTGTGTGTTGCAGGGTACGCGCAGAGGCAGGTACTGAGCAGGGCGCTTTCTCAGATTCATTAGGGTTCAGTGATACTCTCTTCGTTTTAAATTTTCCGTCGGTGGGATAAATATTTTAGACTAAAATTCTCATTCCAGGATAATAATAATAATTTTAAAGGGATGGAGTATTAAGGAATAATGACCATGGAAGCTAGTGCGTTCGCGGAATTCACAACTCACAAGCCACCATGGCATCCCATGAGCCACAGATTACACGCTCCAGGGGCCTTCTGAGTTCTGATCCGTGTCGATCGCATCTCATGAATTGGTCACTGGTCAGACGCCGCAACTGTCCGAACGCCTCTTCTCACTCCCTTCCCGCCACCTCGGCAAGCCTCACCTTCTACTCACTCTATATATACCAAGCTGATCTGAATCACTAGCCTCAACACCTCACTACACTCGCGTCGATCTGCATGCTCGGCTAGCTGCATGGCGCCCAACGAGCATTTGCCGTTCCTCCTACTCGCTCTCCTCCTTCCGGCTCCCGCGCTCAGCGCCGGCGGCGCCTTCAACATCACCCAGATCCTCGCCGGCTTCCCGGAGTTCAACGTGCTCAACTCGCTGCTCCTCGAGACCGGTCTCGCGCACGCCATCAACACGCGCGAGGCCGTCACGATCCTCGCGCCCAACAACTCCGCCATCGTCGCCTTCACCCAGGGCGCGCCGGCCCGCCAGCTGCCGCGCTCCTTCTTCTCTGACCTCCTCGCGCTCCACGTCGCGCTCGACTACATCGACGAGCCCAAGCTCGCGGCGCTGCAGCGCGGCCGAAGGGGCGATGGCGCCGTGCTCACCACGCTGCTGCAGTCCACCCGCGCCGTGCCGCGCGGCGCGGGGTTCATCCGCGTCAGCTCCGGGGCCAGCGACCGCGTCACGTTCTCCTCCGCGGCGCCGGGCGGGCAACAGAACGCCACGTTCGAGAGGCAGGTCGTGGCGATGCCGTACAACGTGTCCGTTCTGCAGGTGAGCGGTTTCGTCGTCCCGCAGGGCATCAAATTCGTGAAGCCGTTCCCGCCGCCGAGGGCGAGGCATATGTCATTTCCTCCGGGCCAGGCGCCAGGGCCAGCACCGGCGCCTGGACCCCAGCCACCGGCGTTTGCGTCTGGCCCGTTGGTACCATCACCGATGCGGCCGATGCCTACACCCGACCTCATAGATACTCCGCCACCGGTGCCAGAAGAGACGGGGGTCATTCCGATACCCAGCGTGCACGGTGGCATGGCGGCGAAGCTACCACCATCGGCCGCCGGACATGGGGCAGCCAACTGGCGGAATGGCCTTGCCATGGCTCTCGGGATCACGACTTGCCTGCTTGGGCGTTTGTAATAAGTATACAGACTTACTAGTACGAGAGAGCGATGGTAGCGAGACAACCAAGACAGACTCGATTTAGTTTGATCCGATTCATCCCTTCAATTTTGTGACCTTTAGTCAGGTCAGTTTTATATGAACTTCAACATGCAAATTTGATTTGAAATGGTCAACTTTTCAAAAAAAAAAAAAGAGATGGCCGTACCTTGATCTCGCTAGAAATAATGAGGAACGCATCCTGCGTTTCCGCTTTACGATGCTCCCTCTTGTTTGGATTTGTTGACAACCCAATTTTAAGAAATTACTTTCATCCAGCACGAATGATAGCACATTCTAAGTGAAATGGATTAGAACAACATGCATCTTCACCCATCTGATAAAACCGAGGATCCAGAAGAATTGATGCACCGACAAGGGCATGGCACACGTGAACAGAACAGGAGCAGAGACAGAGGTCATTGAAGTGCATCCCGAAATCGCTAACTACTAAGTTGTTGGCAAAAACATGGTACATCGATCAATCTTGGCACGGTCCACGTCTTCTTGCGCTGCATCCTCTAACCTTGGTATCCTCATGAGGAGAGTCATCTCATTCCGCATCTTCTATCTCGGCATCCTCAGGAACACCTCGGAGGTACAGAACATTGTTGCACCTGTAGAGTCAAAATGATTAAAACCAGGTCAGCAGGCTGTTTTATGTAACAGTAACAAACAAATCTCAGTTTGATCAAATCCTGAAACCATGAAAACAACACATGATTCATCCCAGCTATTACAGACATGAAAGCAGGTTGATGGTATGCAAGCTGTCCTTTACACCTAATGGGCAATACTGCTTCATGAGAACAGCTAGTCAAGGATGTTACTACCTGATCAAAATCTCTCCCAAGTTTCCAGAAAATTGGCCATCAATGTACTCCTCCGTATTAGCAAGCTGCAAGTGATGGAGAAAAGCCAGTGATGAACATGTTGTTTATTATGCAATACGTTGTACGCTATCAGTAGAACTGTCAAAGCGCTACCTGAAGATTCATGTAGGAGTCCACAGAAACAAGAAACCCTGTAAAATTAAAATAAATGGTCATCAGTACATTTAAGCAGATAAGCAATATCTGCAAAGTAACATATAATAATTAAAATAAAAAACTTAAATTGTGAACATGAGAAATTACCTTTGTATTCCATACCCCACTTAAGCTTGACCATTACAGGCTTCCCTGTCAGGTTGTTTAAGAAAGGTTTTGGGTTAACTGGCACAGTCTGCACAAACCAAGAAACCATTAGTAAGCAAACAATAAGATCTTTCTTTATTATGTCTGACAAATATACATAAAGACTCTTATTTCACTCTTTGTTAACTTCTTTAGTTCTTTGCCACTAGTTACTTCCCTAAATCAACTAGGAGTAGATGGTAGCTATCCAATGTCTGAATTAAACAAAACGAGTGTGCATGAATCCAGGCAAATATGGACGAATCTCTGAAATAAACAAAACAGACACAACCATCGTATGCTATCATTGGTACATGCAATGCTGAAATCGCTGGCCTGATGTTAATCTAGCATGAGTTCCAGACACAACAGCGTTACAAATTCAGGTGAAATTTACCACCCGTATACTCCTGTGTGCGCCCTCAAACTTATGCATCAAATTTTCCCCTCATTCAAATTCCACATAGGATTTGGTAAAAACACCCCGAAATCATAAAATCGAACCCATCAGGCATCAATCTGACTGGGATTTTACCTCGGGAGCGCCCTTGTTGCGCTCAGCTACATACTACTTTCAACACTTCCTACGCAACCTCTAGAACATAGAGAACTACGCATAAATCCGAGAATAGCTGTGTGCACAGGAACATCGACACTAATTTACACGACAGGTTACCGGGATGCGCACACAGATCTAGCTCATAGACCACCGAGGGGGAGGGACGGGAGCTTACCGCCATTGGTCGGAGTCGGCGAGCAGCGACTGCAGCAAGTGCGAGTCGAGGAGAGGGCGACGAAGGCGGCGAGGAGTGACTGGCTGCGGCCGGCGGGCGGATTGTGGGCAGAGCCGCAGTGGAAAGCGGAAGCGGGGTTTAGGGAGGAGGGCCGAGGGACTGGGAACAACCGCCAACTGGAAGGTGGGCTGGGCTGGGCAGGAAGGTGGCTGCTACGGATCCATTTTGTCTGCAGTAATGCAGGCAATTACTTTGCATAAGTCTGTTACAGTAATCAATATATGCTACAGTAGCATACTACAGTACAAAATTTGTTCTGTCCATTTGAGAAACACTAGTCACTTGGAAATACTGTTTATAAAAAAAATACTATAGTATCAGATATAGACCATTGATTTACGATCGAACGGCTGAGAGCATGTTCAAATGCCGCTGCTACGGGAACTCTCCTCAGTTACAACACTACGGAAAAGGATTTGATTCGGGCTGATACGGATGGGCCGTAGCCTGTTTAGCCTGGTCATAGACCTTAAGATAGACGATGTTCTTGAGAATTTCCTATTTTCGAGGACCTTAGAAAAAAGAGCAGGCATATGATCATTTTTTTGCAGGAAAGCAATATAATAACTATATAAAACATAATATAAGTGTGAGCATTATTTCTAAGGTCTAAATAATAGTCCTACAAATGTAAACTACTAAGCAAATATTATTGTGCTATAAGGTCATTGTATTCCGTTTATGGGGAAAGAATTTGGGACCTACTCCTACCCAACAACCCAGATTCGGACGCCTTCCTTGTTGGACCGGCTGGTGCTTGGACGGTTGGATTGGATTGGACCAGCTTTCCACCCCCGGCGAGCCACGCCATTGTTCATCGGCGGTCACTGCTTTCTGCTCCGCCACCGTGAGTACCCCGCACGCACAGAAAGCTTCCCTTTCGTTAGCCGTCTGCATCGCGAACACGCTAGGCGCGGCATTTAAGCCTGTTTGAAATGGAGAAAATCTTTATTTTTTTATATTTTTTTTATAAAATTGAAATAATTTTTGTAAAATTTGTATGAAATTCTCAGCTAGCGTCACCGCCACAAGGTTGCTGCTCGCCAAGGCCCCCCGCCGGCCACAGCATCTGGTGCTGCTGCTGCTCGCCGCATTCACCGTCGGATTTGACTCTGGAAGGACGCCACTACAGGCAAAACTGTTAGCGATTAATATTCCTCTTAAGAAAGGCCTCTTCAACTGCTCCCCTTCCAGGAGGCTCCGATTATTAGGTTGCCTTGGTATTTTTTTTTCTATTTTAGTATCTCCAATGTGCAGTAGCAGTTGGTTTTAAGCAATAAAAAAATCATAAAGATGAAGTTCTTTGTATGGAATCGACTCTTATATAACAAATATAGTTAGTATGTGAATTTTTTTATTTAGTGGATCCCCTTTATAGATCAAGAGCTGGTTCTATATATCGTGTACTGTATATGTAAACCAACAGAGTCATGTCATCGTGGATTCTATTTTAGATCATACTTGGTTCTGTACATTAGAGATGCCCTTATGAACGCTATGTAAACAGTAGTTAAGTGCGTATTATATACTTACAATTTAGAGGCTTAAAAAAGTGTTTAAGAAGCATATTGTGAAAGTGAGTTCTCAGTTAATTTTTTTTTTTCTATAGCACATGTGTTTAAGCATCTTGCATTGTTCATCATCCAGTAAAGTTTAGTTGCTGCATAACTGCCAATGTGTGGTAGGTGAGCTACAAGAGTCAAGAGGAAACACATGCTCCACCGGATTTTTGGAATCACAGGGAGAATTCTCTGAGGCTCCCGCTCCTACTCCTACCAAGAAAACTTTCTGATGAAAATAGAAAGCAAATCAATACCATTCACTAAACCAAACACAGCCCTTAGCCACTGACCGAAAAAGCCCAGCACGTTTAGTTTCGTGTCGGCCCGGCATGGGTCACTAACGGGCCGTGCCGTGCCAGTTCACGAGCTTGACATCAGGCCCACGCCACAACCCGTTAAAATTTAGCCGTGCCGTGCCGGCCCATTAGCACGCCGGCCTGTTAGGGTACGTCGACTTGTTAGGGCACGCTGGCCCGTTAATGCACCCCGGCCCGTTAGCGCGGAACTGGCTGTCGAACAGGCACCGCCGCCCTGCTGCTCCCCCTGCCACTCCGCCCTACCGCAGCATCACCGAACCGCCTCCTCTCCGCTGCCACCGCCCTACCGCTATACAAGAGCTACCGCGAAGGAGCGCCAACACAGAACTACCACCCTGCAGCCAAACAGCCTCCACCTGGTCGCCTCCCGCGAAGATGCTCGATATGCGCGGCCGTGGCCCTATTGCCATGGTGTCACGGGCGTGGGTGGCGGCATTGACGGCGTCGTGGGAGCGGCGGCACCGATGCGGACATCATCGGCACGGACGTGGGCGGCGCGCCGCCATCTCGAGCATGGGCTGCACAAGAGTGACCGGCAGCGACGTGGCGCGGTGCAGGTGAAGAAGGTGGCAGTGAGGCGCGGTAAAGGGAGGCGGCGATGCGGCGCGGCCGAGGATTTGGGAGGGAGCATTTTATATATAGGCAAGGTGGGCTAACCCTACAGGCCGTGATGGGCTGGCCGCGAGAGGCCGTAAACGAGCTATGTTTCGCCGGAATGGTAGTGAGATGTGGTCAGTTTGGCAGGTTTCATGGGCTGCAGTCTAATCGAAGTGTGCTCATGCCGCCCAGCGGGCTACCCTCCTTGACTTAAGCACGGCCCGTTGCCCCGTTTCAGACCAACTCCGGGCACAAAATTCTTTGAGCACGTGCTTGCCAAAAATTTGGTGCTTTAGGCCAGCCCACGTATCTCTAGACCGATGAAAGCAGGCAGGATCTCGGGGATGATTTCGTAAAATCAATCACCGGCCCCGACACTGGTAGTGTGTTTGGTAAACGATGTTTACGTGGCGCGTCCGTAACAGTCAACGAACCACAGCTCCATCCACACCACACACACTCTCTCTCACCAACCCCAAAGCTTCTTTCCTGCTCACTTCCACCTTTGTCCCACTCGTCATCCTCTTGCAGCCCCACCCACCAACTCTCACGGTCTCACCTCCCTGTTCCACTGCTTCTCGTATATAACCCGCACCATCTTCCGTTCCTTTCCTCTTCAGGAGATCAACCACCACGAGCCATCTCTTTGCGTTCCACCTTCCTACCATTCAACTCCTGCTCGTTCGTTTCGTCCAAGAAGGCGAGGAGACATGGGTTCCGTGGCCGCCGCGCCGGAGGAGAAGGGGACGTCGCCGGTGGTGTTCCGGTCGAAGCTGCCGGACATCGAGATCAACAACGACCAGCCGCTGCACACGTACTGCTTCGGCAAGATGGCGGAGGTGGGCCACCGGCCCTGCCTCATCGACGGGCAGACCGGGAAGTCCTACACCTACGCGGAGGTGGACTCGCTGTCGCGCCGCGCCGCGTCGGGGCTCCGCGCGATGGGGGTGGGGAAAGGCGACGTGGTCATGAACCTGCTCCGCAACTGCCCCGAGTTCGCGTTCGCGTTCCTCGGCGCGGCGCGGCTCGGCGCCGCCACCACGACGGCCAACCCGTTCTACACCCCGCACGAGATCCACCGCCAGGCGGACGCGGCGGGCGCCAAGGTCATCGTCACCGAGGCCTGCGCCGTGGAGAAGGTGCGCGAGTTCGCGGCGGCGCGGGGCGTGCCCGTGGTTAGCGTGGACGGAAGCTTCGACGGGTGCGTCGAGTTCGGCGAGGTGGTGGTCGGCGCCGAGGAGATCGAGGCCGACGCCGACGTCCACCCCGACGACGTCGTCGCGCTGCCGTATTCCTCCGGGACGACCGGCCTGCCCAAGGGCGTCATGCTCACGCACCGCAGCCTCATCACCAGCGTCGCGCAGCAGGTGCGTTGCACATCCGACGATTCTTTTTGGCTCGAAACTTTGTTCGCGTGTGCTGCGCTGGTGTCGGTCCACCGAACTAGGGTGGAAAAAGGTCACTCAAACCGCGTAGTGGCGCCAAGCTGGCTGACGCCGGTGCCCAGGATTCGTCTCAAAAGTTTCCAAAAACGAAACTGATCATGGAAGCTCTTGTGTGAACGCAGGTGGACGGCGAGAACCCGAACCTGCACTTCCACAAGGACGACGTGCTGCTGTGCCTGCTGCCGCTGTTCCACATCTACTCGCTCAACTCGGTGTTGCTTGCCGGCCTGCGCGCCGGCGCCGCCATCGTGATCATGCGCAAGTTCGACCTCGGCGCGCTGGTCGACCTGGTGCGCAAGTACCGCATCACCATCGCGCCGTTCGTGCCGCCCATCGTGGTGGAGATTGCCAAGAGCCCCAAGGTCACCGCCGAGGACCTCGCGTCCATCCGCATGGTCATGTCCGGCGCCGCGCCCATGGGCAAGGAGCTCCAGGACGCCTTCATGACCAAGATCCCCAATGCCGTGCTCGGACAGGTCGGTACTTCCTCATCAACCTGCTTGTATTAGGTTTACTTTACAAACAAACTCTTATTCTGGATCGTATATTGTCAAGAGGGACCTGCATGATTGATTTGATTGTCTGGAACACGAACAGGGATACGGGATGACTGAGGCAGGCCCCGTGCTGGCAATGTGCCTGGCGTTCGCCAAGGAGCCGTTCAAGGTCAAGTCCGGGTCATGCGGGACCGTGGTGCGGAACGCCGAGCTGAAGATCGTCGACCCCGACACTGGCGCCACCCTCGCCCGGAACCAGCCCGGCGAGATCTGCATCCGTGGGGAGCAGATCATGAAAGGTACACCGTCCGCTCCTCTCGCCGTCCCTGTACTTAACTGGTCCCTTCAAGAATCTAACTTCATGCCGTTTGGTGTCCGGCTGGCACGTCACGCTCTGATGCTGACATGGCAGTCATGGTCAAGGGGTGCCGCTACTGTATGCGGGCCCTTGTGACTGTCCAGATAGAAGTGTCGGTCGGTCCCGTTGTGTTTCTTTGATTCTCGAATCTAAACCTAGAATAACTTATATTTTTAAACGGAGGAAGGAATTCGTTTGGTCGATCTCTGCCACTAGGCAACCCACCATTCACCGAAACACATTGCAACCAGCCATTTAAGAATTGGTACAAGCTTTGGATGATAATGTAGGGCCCCAAAAAAATCTCCTTGACTAGTCCCATGTGAGTTTGTCATTAGAAGTTTCAGCACTACCAAAACATCTCATCAAAAATCTGGGAGGAGAGGACACGAAACTTCCTTTCTGATAATTGTCACTGTCTATGAACATGTTGATATCATCTACTCCACGAGACTACGACTGGAATTCAAAATTTTCTGAGCCGGGTATGACTCCTTGGATCGGTTTAATTTTGACCTGTCAGTTCATAGTCCTAGTGCTGAAATTTCTATCAAAAAAGATTGATTACAACTAAAGGAAAACTTGGCCTAGTCTGGTGCTTGGTCGTGTTCATGCCACAGCTAGTTGGGTACTCGTAGTTGAGGACTTCTAAAAAGGACCTGTTCTTAGTGCGCTGGTCCACCAGGTTCCACGCATAATGATTGGTTGAACGAAAGAACTTCGTCCACTCCACGTTCCGCGTTAGCCGCCGCCCGCGCCGCGCGTGGTTGGTGGCGCGCGCACATTCTGCGCGCCGCAACGGCTGGCGAGCAAGCGACGCACGTAGCCGGCAGCCACCGGCGACCAACCATTACCGCAAAATGGCCCAAATCATTCCCATCTCCTGTCTACTTGCCTTGATCGAACAGCTCATCCGATCCTCACCAATCACCATGGCATGGCTGCACAGTACCCCAAGCTATTCCAAACGCCTTCTTGTCTTTGCGAGGAGCATGTGGCCGCCGCATGATGGAAAGCGCGCGGCACTTTGTCCCTTGGGATGCTCCATGGATAAATGGGTAGAAAGGTGTCAAGGTTTGGTGGTGGAAGATGGTCATGGCACTATGGCAGGGACCAAACTTCCATATCCACTGCGAGTGTTGGAGCTGCAAACACTTATCCAAAGTGCAGTGTATGCTGACCGTGACGTATCAAGAAGCAACGATGGTTGTGTCTTCAGCTGGGATGCTTAACTGCAACAGGATGGCTGTGTCACATGTGCCTGTGGTTCTTGAACGAAACCATTGGAAAAATATTATATGCGATCAAGTCATCAACGAATTGACGCGGACGTGAATTGTGCAGGTTACCTGAACGACCCGGAGTCCACAAAGAACACCATCGACGCGGACGGTTGGCTGCACACCGGCGACATCGGTTACGTGGACGACGACGACGAGATCTTCATCGTCGACAGGCTCAAGGAGATCATCAAGTACAAGGGGTTTCAGGTGCCGCCTGCAGAGCTCGAAGCCCTCCTCATCACGCACCCGGAGATCAAGGATGCCGCCGTCGTATCGTAAGTTGATCGTCAATGAGCAACATATATTCAAGAGCGGTACTCTGTAGTCTGTACTGCCAGTCTCGTGGGATGAGTTCTGAAACCTTCTTTATTTTTTTCTTTTTTCAGAATGAAGGACGACCTTGCTGGTGAAATCCCGGTTGCCTTCATCGTGCGAACAGAAAGTTCTGAAGTCACCGAGGACGAGATCAAGCAATTTGTTGCGAAGGAGGTAACTAATAACAATTGATACATGATTATTCAGTGTACATGTAGCAATTTACACAAAAAAAAAAACACCATAACTTTTGCAAAGAAATAACCAGTACTCATGATTAATTAAAGCTTCGCACCATAAATGCAACAGGTTGTTTTCTACAAGAAGATCCACAAGGTTTTCTTCACCGACTCCATCCCCAAGAACCCTTCGGGCAAGATCCTAAGGAAGGACTTGAGAGCCACGCTCGCCGCCGGTGTCCACTGATGAAATGCAGTGTAATAGTAGGTGGCATCATTGTTCACGAAATGGCAGCGGAAGGGGCGGTTTATCGATCCTGTACATGTTGCCAAAGAGAGGTTTCAGTTCGTTTTGTTGGTTGGTCCTGTTTGTGTAAGGTTCATAATTAAACGATACACAGAGATGTCATCTGTAATGTTTTTTTGACCAAAAGAACAAAGCTGATTACGGCAATACATCAATGTATACCGTGTTCCCATGAGATGCGTTGAGATTTCTTCATCTGGTAGTGTGAATCTCGAGATTTTCATCGATGGACAATATTCGTCGACTTATCCTGATCGAACTGTAAAGGCCAAATCTCAGAGTCGTTTTCAATGGAACCAGATGCATCCAAATCGTACCAGTTACTATCCTCCAGCGAACGTACGTGTACGTAGGATTAGTGTTTTCTTGGCACCCCTTCCATTCCAGTCCCAGGTCATTGGGTCGCCATGTGCCGGGGTCCGCCGGCCCGCGGATCGAGTCCTTTGAGTTAAAAGCCCATCGATCGCAAATTAAAGGACAACCGACAACATGCTCGTGCGCCAGTTGCACGTGGACGTAGAACGCTGCTCGTCTGTTTCTCTAGTTCCGGGCTCCGGCACGCGGGGACATGAGAGTTAATCCGGCGGTTTCGTTAATTTTGGGTCGGAGCTACGCAAATCGGAATGGAATGATGGATATGGGCCATTGCTTGCTTCTGCCGCATGCAATAAGTACTACTGCTACTAGTGCTACCATGGATCGGAAACGAGATACGGAGCGGCGTTCACCTAACCTGATCTTCATGCTTCCATAAACGGGCACTAAATGCGATTAAGAGTTAACGTACCTTTGTTTCATCAAAATTCAAAGGGCTCGTTCGGCAAAGCTATTTGCGGCTGCAGCTTTTTGCTGTCGCTGCTAGCGTGAGTGTGCGCGATGTTGGTTCTTGCCGCCGCAGCCTGCAGCAACAACAAAAAATAGCTGCAGCGAACAGGCCCAAATATGTTGCTAGTGAAACCGATCCAGCTTTTAGTTTCACCAAATTCGAACTTGTCACTGTAGCATGCATGCACGATTGATCCTCGCTCGATGCCATCGATCCTAGGCACAGCTCGCTACCTGGTCCCCCGTGCTCGTAGTACTTCTCGCTTTGATCCTCATTAATTTGAATCCACAATAATTAACTCATTAACAGCCTACAGTGACGTGGTTAATGTGCGGTGGTCCCGAGCTTTATGACGCCGATACACCCTAATTGCTGTGAAAGATTTGCCTTTCGATTCAATCCGGTGTTCAGGGCTTTGTTAGGGCTCTCAGGCCTTTGGAAGCATGTTTTTGGAAGTATTTCAGGTTATAATAAGTTGTTTTCGACTTGAATTATGCATGACCCTCTGCTGCTATCGGTCATCTTACTTGCCTCTAGAATAGTACTATACTCCGTATATGGGCAACTACAACAGGTTCCATGGTATTCAAACTATCCATTTGCTTTCCATGAAATCTTTTTGGGGAGTGCCAGTTACTCGTATTCATAATTTATGGATAACGACAACACGCATTGGAATTTCCAAATGTTCTTCCAATACAGTTACAACTACTATAGCTCTTTAGTTATGAATCGCAAGCACATGAAAATGAAACTGAAGCTGGAAGAAGCACACATACATATATTGCACCCTAAATTAGTGCTATCACAATTCGTACACTAGATTTACACATACACATGGCATTTTTTCCTTTAGCTAATACTCCGTAAAAAGACAAACATGCTTGCGTATAGGTCAAGTACTGTAACGCAAAGGCGGGCTCCCTACTCCTGCCTAGTTCAACAGCCCTTGCTCCTTTCTTTCACGTTGTCATAATGCAGAGAGAGCGCCATGCTGCGGGCCTTTTCCATCGGCCCCTTCCATCCCTTTCACGAACGTGCATGCATGCATCGCACCAGCTAGACGAAGTCCACCTCAAAGAAACCGTTGCGGCCGCCGCCGCCGTTCTGATGCTGATCTGGCATCGATGACGAGCAGGACAACATGTGGCCGCCGTCATTGTGGTGCTGCTGCTGCTGTTGTGCCTGCAGCAGGAGCGAGAGAATAAAACGCTGGTCCTCGTCGTCGTCGCGGTGGACACGGCTGCCGTGCATCATCAGTATTGCGTCCAGGCCGCCGCTGTCCTTCTCCGGCGGGGCGGCCAGAGACAGGGCCGTCGGGGCCGCCGCCGCCGCGCTGCTCGTCTGGTGGCCGTTGTTGTCCGCCATGTCCAGGCAGCTGACGCCGCTGCCGTTCGGCGTGATGGCCGTCGATTTCGCTGCGACGGTGCTCGCACCTGCTTGTCGTTGTATACAAGTAAAATAGTTAATTGATCGTTAGCATGTTCGTAGCAACCCGAAAAGCCGTCCAGGCGAAAAGGCTAATCGATCAAAAGCTTATATACATCTGAATAACCGATACTCCATCTAGCAGCTATTGTTGTACTGGTCCTACACGTACGTCAAAGTTTGGCGCCATCTTCCATGCATGCAAACACATGCGTACTTACTCCCTCCGAATTTTCACATACATTGCTTCTCGTCGTCGTCAGGGAGCGCCGGTCGGGCCAGTAGTATCTTTCTGAACCACGGAACGTTGTGACGTGCTTGCAAACACATGCGTACTTACCCCCTCCGAATTTTATTTCTTGATGTTAGGACAGTCTCCATAGTTCAAAACTAAACTATATAGCTACTATAAACTAACAGTGTCCTTATGAGTTATGGTCCATTTAAACTGCTTCGATTTTCTTTTTTCAAAAAGATCAACCATGGAAATTAACTACGAATACAGAATTTCTATGGACACTGAAAAGCATCGATCTTTGATCCCTGGATGCATATCTATGTTGGCACATATATGCGCTTAAGTTTTGAAATTTGAAAAGGCCTTTGATACTCTTGTTGTGTTAGTTGTTTGGGTTTTGTGGCTAGAGCGGAATGATCGTGTGTTTCGTAATCATTCCTCTCTCACTTTTGTAGTGGCGAAAGGTCATGGATATTGTGAGGTTGTGTGATTTAGCTGGGTTGATGAATTGGTCGTTCCTTGTGGGCTTGTAATCCTCTGAACTATTTTTGGTTATTTCTCTTTAGCTTAATGCGAAACATGCTATGTGCGGTGTTGAAAAAAATATTGAAAAAGCAATGCTTTCTTTCACATCGAACCTGATATTATGTCCACGTTTCAAATTTAAATACTTTCGAATGCTGCTCCGACAGAATGTCATCATTAATTAATTTCCTAAATCATTAGTTTCAAGCCTTTTTTTCAAAAAAGAAAAAGAATCACCAACTGAAATCAGAGCTGTGGGGGGGGTGCTTTGCTTACTCTTCTGATCACTGTTGTAGGAGGTGGTGATGCTAGTGGTGTCTGCTTTCTTTGGCGGCGGGGACGAGTCCTCCCCTCCTTGTGCACTGGCCGACTTCCGGCGACGGCGGTTGTGCTCGGTGAGCCTCTTCCGGCAGCTCCTCTTGGACTCATCAAACTCCGCAAGCACATGAAACCTAGCCAAAAAGTTGAATCAACCAAGATAAATACTAATACCATTTCTATTTGTATATACTACATCTCTAGTACTTGTCTACATGTATTTGTATACGTGACCTGGGTACATATACTGATATACAAGTGCGTATTGCATGCATGACAATATCTGACCAGTAACAATGATGATGAGTGGTAAAGCGTAAGGAAATATGCGGATACGCTCAGACCAGACGTCCTGACCCCCGGATCTGATCTGATCTAATGTGATTGAAGCGCATCATATGAAATGATCAGCGGCGTCAGTACTACCTAGCCGCCGATAGCTGAGTCCAAAGCTTTGCAGCAGCCTTTTTTCGCTGATCCTTTTTCCTTGTTTCATGCGTGGGTCCCTGCATATGCCTGCATGGCCAGGGGTGCACTCATATGGCAGAGACTAGCTAGTGGCACATGTATGCATGCATGGCTTCCTCTCCCACGCAGTACACGTAGTCACGTACTCAATCGTGACATGCCCGTAATATGTTACTCCTATCTCAGCAGTCGGGCAGGTATGGGGCTCTGCGCGCGGCAGGCGCGGGTGCACATACCTGCTGCACTGCTGGCAGAAGCGCTTTTGCTTGCCGCCGTCGCTGACGGCGGCGGCCTTGGCGTGGTACTCGCAGACCTTGTGCCGGCGGTGGTAGTGCTTGGCGGCGGAGAGGTCGGCCTTGCATCCCTCGGCCTGGCACCGCGGCGGCGGGGGTTGGTGGTGGTGCGCGGCGCCGAGCCCGAGCCCCAGCAAGCCCGCCATGCCCATGCCCACGCCGAAGCGCGACGACCGCGTCATGAGCAGGCGGTCCACGGCCAGCACGTCCGCGGGGGAGAAGTACGTGCGTCGGCCGAGGTTCAGCCCGAGCCTCCCGCCGCCGCCGCCGCCGGCGTCCACGAGGGGGCCGTCCTCCCGCTTCATCAGGAATGGCGACCCCGCGCTGCCATTGAAGGGGTGGCACATTTCCGCGTTTTGCACGCCCGGCAGTGGCATCTGATGATTCAGCGACAGCGAAGGCATTGCCGTCATAGCCAGGCAAGGCGGCGGTGCCAGTAGCGGCGGGCTCGTCTGGGGTGGGAGAAGAGACATCGACGAGTCTTGTTGGAACGGAAATCCCGCGGCGAAGTCGACGAAATTGTCGTAGAGGTTGTGCTGCTCCTGGTGGCTGTTGCCGGCAACGTCGAAGCCCAGGTTGGGCTGCATGGGTGCGAAGGCGAAATCGGCATCGGTGGTTGCTGGAGACATGGCTGTGCTGTTCATCAACAACCTATTGCTCATCGTGACTGGATGTGGAGTGGACGCAAGGGAAAATGGCGAACGAGAGCGGAAGAGCTAGCTCTGCGTGTGTGAAGATGCGCAGCGAGGAGTTCTGTAATAAACTGGTTAAAAAGGCAGGGGAGAGAGGGGGAGCCTGTATGAGAGAGAGAGAGAGTAATTTGTGGTGCGCGTACTGTATCTTACTCTACATTGCGCAAGGTATGCATCTCTCTCTCTCTCTCTCTACGCGCTGCACAAAGCAGCCCAGTGCAGCGTTGGTACGAGCTAGCTACACGAAGACACGGTAGCATCGATCCATCACACAAATAATGGCACGAGATCAAGAGGCCGTCGCGAGCATAACGCATGAACTTTTGTTCATGTTACTCAGTTTTGTCAGATCAGGAGACTTTTTTCTGCATCTCACCGGCCGCGCCCAACAAAATACTCTCTCCATTCTCTTAAATTAACGTCGCTATTGATTTTTAACTTCAATTTTAACTATTTGTTTTATTAAAAAAATTAGTTTAAATATATAAAATTTTAAGTTGTGATTCAAAATAACTCTAATGATAAATCAAATTATAACAAAGTATATGATTTTTATCAAAAAAATTTAAATAAAACGAATAGTCAAAATTAATATTAAAAGTTAATGATAATATCAATTTAAGAATCGAGAGAGTAAAACACATGAAGCTAATTAAACCCCGGAGATGCAGAGGTCATGTATCAGAATTACTATGCTTCGAGTTATTCCAGCTAAATTGGTAGCAACGCACTGTGAGTTTGTTTCCTTCGATTATTAATTACGATCAATTGATGGACGTAGATCTTTCTTGGAGAGAATGCTTACATCTGCAGGGCCCCGATTCTTAAAACGAACGCGCGCGCGCGCGCTCTGTTTGTTTGCACTGTACTAGTAAAAGCGCAGGTGGCTAGCTAGCTACTCCAGTTATGTTCATGACCAGTACGCGAACTAACTACGGTACCGCGGCAAAACTTGTACCTCCCCCTCGCGTAATTGTAGTAGTTAATCAGTTTAATCAAACCCATCAATGCGAAACAATCATAGCAAGAAGTAACTACCAGCACGGAAATTTTAAACATAAAGGCTCGAAACATCCTCTACTCCCTTGTTAGTACAAATGCAGGAAAAATCTGCGTAAAAACGCTAAAGTGATCGATCAGACATGTTCCTAGACCATTTATAAGCGGAGCTACATACATCGGGTTAGCCTGATGCTGCTTAGAATTACTGAGGAACTGGCCGGGTTTGTTGTACTCATTATCATTGCACCTGCGTATATATATGATTCATTTGAATTTGGGTGGGCTCGAAATGGTAGATCGATCGATAAAAAGGTAAAAGCCGTTCACATCATGCCCGCGTAATTTGTGAGAGTTTGGCTGCCGCTGCACATGTTGAAACACGTCTTATCCAGAAGGGGAGCGATCGGGGAGCAAAGGGCTGTGTACATACTACTCCACATTACGTCTCCACATTACGTTTGCATTGTATGCGCTGCATGCCTTAATTAGGACACAGGGTCTCAATTGAATGCGTGAAACGAGGGAAAAGATTCATCAAAGGAGCTCATCACATTCACTGCTGAATCACTCGCTGTCTGGAGTCATCTTTCAGACAGGACAAAGAGGGACTAGCTAGGTACTCCTACGTGTTCTCCTTCCCTCTCTCAGCAACTGCGAATTGTAACTGCGAGCTACAGTAAAGAGCGACTTGAGCTTCTGAAGATTTATCCAACTCGAGCATACGTTGCAGAAAGATTATTACTAGTACTTGTTTGCACTACTCCTGTCCTGTGCACTTTTCCAAGTTTCAGCTGAAAGATTTCTTGTATATGCATCACGGCATGGATTTCTTTGTTTCAGAAAGAATTTTCTTGTTTCCGCGCGCCGTACCGGCAGCTATAGCTAGCTCTCGCGATATTGGAGGACATTCCTGTCGACGTACGCATGCATGCACCAGCACCGACAGCAGTATCGCTATCAACCGGCCGATTGATTCTTCTCTCTCCGGATCACAAAAAAAAAGCTGCATGCTGCTGCTGCGGCATCTACTGCGGCTGCCTACACATAGTCATTCGGTCGTCAGAGTTGGCGGCGCCTGTTTGTCACGACCCAAACGACCTGTGTTTTGACACCGGCCAAGAGGGACTGCAGCAGAGGCCAGCAGATCGATCATCGCCACTCATAATTTTGCCGTTGCTTGGAACCCTTGGGATCGACGAGAAGGCCGAAGCAATACCAGATTTTGGGGATGAAGGGTACTCCTACAAAACATTCTATGCGTACGTTGGAGCTGCAGCCATCGAGAAGCCGATCACTTCAAAGCCTGGTGAAGATCGAGAGTATACTAGCAAGGCAGCTAGCTAGCTAGCTATGCAGCTGGATCGAAATTTCTGCCGTTCGAACACATCAAGTCAGAGCAGCGGACGATTGGACCTGAACTGATCCGCCGGATGCGCACAACATAAGTACGTACATTTCTCAACGACAGCTGCCTCGTGTGAGTATTCTGGGTGTATCTTGGTTCTACCGTTCTAGCAGCACTCTATGGCAGAAAATGAAAAATTGCGCCTCTTTTGTCAGCAGCAACGGTAAGTGTACTCCATCGCGGCCCAGCGGATCGATTGGGCAGAAAAGCAAAAAACTGGGAGCAGGCCTGGGCCACGTCGCCGCCAGGAGAGGTGGTGACGATGGCCTCGCGCGAGCCCAGCAGATTTGGGTCAAGCAGGAAAAACCCGGGGAGCGTAGCCCTCCGCTCCATGCTAGTTTCCGCTCTTCTGATCCGGAATCGGAAAAGGAAAGGTTCTGCATGCTGACCACCCAAAGGGAAAGAAACAAAGAAAAAAAAACAAAGAGGAGCATCGCGTGCTGCGGCGTGGTGGGGGGCCCTCCCGTCGCAAAGAAAAGCGAAGCGCCCGGGCCGCGCCTGCTAGCTATGCCAAGCGCGAAACAGACCAATATCCAGCTGAGGGAACCCGGGCGCCGGGGTCAGGGCGCATCTGCCACCGGCCGGACGTCGTCGCTCGGATCTATCTACAAGTAGCCGCGCGCGCGCGCTTTACCCAAAGAGGACTAAAGCGCCGTGACGGACGCGCGGCCGTCGTCTTCTCGATCACCGGCTGGGGGAGGAGGTGCTGCTGGCGTCGTAGTCCTACGTCGGGATAAAGGCATGTTGCATTGGCAGCTCTAGATCGCCAGTTGGAGCAGTTGCTTCACGGATAATGTAGTCGGACCAGTAAAATTAACGAACAAGTGCCGTTGGCCCGTCCATTATCCGAAAAGCCATGCAGGTCCTTTTCCTTTTTTTTTTAAAAAAAAAGAGAGCATCACTTTCATCTTTTAACTCACCAGCTGGTAGGTGCTACTCCCTCCGTTTTAATTGACCATTGACTTTTTAAATTTAACTTTGACTATTTATTTTATTCAAAAAATTTGTTTAAATGTGTAAAAATTTAAGTTGCGATTCAAATGACTCTAATGATAAATCAAATTACATTAAAATTTTTTAATTTTTTTAATAAAACAAATAATTAAAATTGAATTTAAAAATCAACAAGTAAAGAACGGAGGGGTATCTAGCTTCGTCGATCGCTGCATGCAAGTGGTCCATACAGTGGTGGACGAAAAAATCAGGGGGACGGTCAATCTATTTCTTCCGTGCCGTCGGCGATCCACACCTTCTCCGAGGCATCCTCGAAGTTGAGGAGCACGCTTTTGCACTATCAGGAGACGACCGCCGCGTCCGAGAGCTGCAGCGGGAACTGCTTTTCCGCGTGCTGCTTCCCCAGCCGGTTCAGCTTTCCTACGTCGCTCGGCGTCAAGGTGATCTGAGGAGGGTGTCTGCCGACGAGGCAGGCCGTTCTTGCTCGGCGGCAGCGGCAGCGAAAAGGAGTCTGTTTTATTTGTTCAAACACAGAAGGCCAAGGGTGGCAAAATATATGAATTATTAAATAAAAAAGGCACATCCATTTTTTTCTTCCTACCGAACCACTCCTACCCAATTAGTGTCACCTTTCTTCCTCCGTCCTCCATCCTAATTGACACAAATTTTCATAGCGCAGCTGAAGATAGATGCAGCCACCAGCGGAGCTCTGTACATCTCCATCCCCATTAGTCTTCTCTTTCAATCGACCCACACAACGATGTGGATTTCAGGCCGGATGCGGCAAGGCGGGCAAGACCGCAGGAGGCAGCGGAGCGCCGGTACTAATCAGCAGAAGCTATGGGGCAACAAGCAGAAGGCGGCGAGGTGAGCAATAGCTGCACAAGGCCTTGACGCGCGAGCCTGCCTCCGGTTGGGGGGGGGGGGGGGGGGGGGGGGGGGGGGGGGGGGGGGGGGGGGGGGGGGGGGGGGGGGGGGGGGGGGGGGGGGGGGGGGGGGGGGGGGGGGGGGGCGCTCAGTTCCGCCGTTGGGTCCGTAAGCAGAAACCGCGTGAGATCGGGATGCGATTGTCTGCAGCGCGCGCTGTCGATCTCCTTGCGGCGTGATCTAATTAAGCGATGCAACTAGCTTAGCTGAGACGCAGTTAGCGCTTATTACTACTAGTACCGACTCGTGCTGATTCATGCATGCATGATGGCCAATCAGAAGCAGTCATGCAGATACTTGCTGGATGATAATATTATAAGATCAGGGGTCTGTGTGTAATGCGTGATTGCGTCCAGGTAGATGACAACACTATCCATTGTCGATAAATTAAACTTAGCTTTTGTACGTAGTTAGAAACATTCTTTTTTCTACCTCAACTTGTTAGAGTAGTTGTGCGGGGGTACAAGATGGCAAGGTAGTACAACTGCTCTCTTCTAAGGTCTAGCGTAGGAGTACGTGGTATATGCCTCCTTTCTTGAATTATTGATGCTCGCTGATCGGGTGTAAACTGTGCTATAATTTTTCTCTGATAGAAATGTGGGATTATTATTTCTCTTGTCGAAAGAAATATAATATGTACATGTTTGGTGATTAAAGGAATCCGGATAAAAGGCTTATTTCACGCCATAGTTTCATGTAATATATATTATAATCTCTTCATTTTTAAATTATTATTGTCACCACAAGAATTTTAGATTGAAATTAATTAATGACAAAAACTAAGAATCTGAGGGAGTATATAGTTGTGCATGCGCATCGAAAAGGAAATGAAATTTTATACGACGATCGATTCTGTGATAATAAGCCTAGCTAGCTAGCCAGTTAAGCGATCACCAGCGTAAGTACCCCGACGACCCGAAGTCGTTCAATCGCAACGCCCCTTTCAAGGGAAATTGGTCGGAAGTTGCCCCGAGTCGATCTGATATGCACCTGACATACACTTTTCTCTTTTGTTATCCACTTAGAATATTCTAAGGGTAGGCTATTGTAACTATATATTCTCCTTCCGTCCCAATTACTTGTCATTATTATAGGGTTTAAAAGTTTTTCTCTTTCAGCAATACTTGTCATTCTCGTTTTTCAATATTTTTTTTCTGTTTCCAATACATTTATATATCTATCTTTTTTCTTCTTATTTTTAACGTATATTTTTTTTTTACTATCTTTAATTTACGTGTCTACACTTAAAATAACAAATATAAAAAAAAAGGAGAAAGGGAGTATATTGGTAATCCAATCCAAAAGTGTTACTACGCCACCAGACCATGCAGCATTATTCGAAGCACCATTTGGAACTGGACGAAACCACACAACTGCAGCACTAGAGTCTAGCTGACGCAGACCATATATACTGAGCCACTCCGGTGACTCGTCAACGACGATCGAGGTCAAGTCGTTTGCTCTCTTGTCCTGATGCGCGTGTAGCTAGGCATGGATAATTGCTTATCTATAGCACAACATGACTGCGACGAAGTTTCCGCGAACTTCGATGATCGATGCGGCGACGACGTTGTGAGAACCGAGCAAGCAAAGCAGTCTCGATCGGATCGAGCTTGTAGTAGCCTTGTATAGGATACTTGCGTGAGTATCGGTTTTACGCCTTTGAGGACCAGGCCGGATCTCTTATAGCAGTTCGATCGGAGGCAAGGTAGCGATGCCGGCATTACATACGGCAGGAAAAGCGCGTCAATGCAAATCAATCGATCGATGTGCATCCCTTTTGGAGAGATCATGATAATCTGACGATGAAGCCAAGATCATTATATCGAAATGTTAGCTGCATCGATCGGATTAGGTGCGGTAATTACAATGGACTTTCGTTTAAGTTGACCAGTACATAGTGAGTCAACCGGTTGCCCCCTTTCATCATGATCTAGAGCTAGAGTTGCATGTGAAGTTATTAAGTGGTCCTTTGGATCATAGGATTTTTGTAGGAATACGGAAAATTTCTTATCCCTCCATTTGGCTCATCAAATCTACGTAAACCATTCCATGGGAATTCTTCCCTATACATACCAATACCATAAGAAATTTAACATCCATTTGAACCTCTTTTCATTTTTCCTATGCACGAAGTACAAAGAACTCACGTGGTAAGCTTTTTTTACCGTCAATGATTTTACTCATGGGCCCATATGCTAGTGAGTAATAAAAGAATAAATTAGTAATTAATAGTTGAGACATGTTTTCCTTACTATGTTTCCCTGCGATATTAGTAATTAGTAAATTACTCATGGGCCCCTATGACTCACCCAAACAAATTTCCCTGCGATATTACTATGTTTTCAATCCTCTGCACTCGCCATCCTATCATATTGCTATGTTTTTCTTATTTCCATGTTTTTTCATTCTTACGTTCCAAACGAGCCCTAAAAATGTTCCTAGCTACTAGCTTAATTAGCAAATGTCTGATTTCCCTCCTAGATCGATAAGAGCCAGTAGCATGGTAGAGATTCTCTAGGGCTAGGGGTGCCATGGCCCTTACTAATTTCTACCATTTGCTAGAGAAAAAGCTGGTTTTGCTGCTGAAATTTCAATAAAATACTAATGTTCATCTCTCATCTCCTAGTTCCTCTGGACTTTGTGTCAATCATCTCCACTAGCCAGTACTAGCATACTTTTTCATTCTCAAATTGTTATAGCAACAAATTGTGGTTCACATTTGAGAAGGATAAAATATTATTTACGTACCTTTTTCCACACAAAGTATGTGAAGCCGCAAATGGAAAAAGAACCCAGCGGCCACCGGTTTGGCACTGAATCATCGCATGCAACGCTCTTGTCATCGTAACCATGGCTAGAGTTAGATGACAATGTAATTCTTTCATACTGCCGACAGTTACCGTCTGAACTCATCAAATTAGCCGCGCGCGGCGGCCGACAGGTATCATGCATGGTGTAAAAAAAAAAAAATAACGGCGGCCGACTAGCTAGCAGGTCGTAGCGAATCGAACAGAATTGTGCGGAACTTTCTGAACACCTATGGCCGACGACTTGCATGGGTCCGGACAACGACGACCTGCGTCCTGCACAGGGCTCAGCTTTGGCACCACCGTCGTTCACGCTGTCTCAAGCAGCCAATATAGTGTTGAACCGTTGAAGTTCTCACGTGCTTGGGTCACTGGGTGGAACAGGAATTTCTACTATACAATGTCAGAAACTTAGTAGCCGCGGTGTGAAATGACTAAAATGCGACCCACTTTGTAGCCATCCCTGTTGCATCGATCGATCAGAACAAAACAGTGAAAACCTGAGAAAATATCGATCTTAGCCTAGCAGAAACCCTATACACCCTAGCTAGAAGAAGGCTAGGAAGATTCCTAACTTGGTCCTTGCAGATCCCTTCCAACCCCAATACCCCATCGACACATTAGCATCCATCTTTTCCCCGTACCATCAGAAAACGTCAGAACTAACGATGGTGCAGTGGTTGATTCGGGGAGGAGTATATATAACCGGCTTGTGTGATCGGGTGTAAATAAGCGCATCTGAAATTAAACTTAGTTCATTTCTTTAACTAAAGAGGTTTGAAGTGTAATCCAATTGTTCCTATTTTACACCTCTAATCTCGTCAGTCGTCACTATAAAAAGAGGAACGCCGGCCAGCTCCGAATGTCCAAAACAGCAACTAGCTAAGGTAGCGACAGCGGAGCCAAAAAGCAAAGAGCGCAGCTAGCCAGGCTATGGAGCTTCCTTGCTCACCGCGCCAAGCAAGCTCCCGCGCACGACCGGCAGTCTCAGAGCTGAAGAAGACGCACAGGACCTGCCGCTGAACGAGCTGTGCGTGGTCGACACGGCGCCGCGCGCGCACCCCTTACAAAACGCCGCTAAGCTCGCCGCGCGCCCGTACCAAGCGCGTGGCCGACGTGAGCTACATATAAGCCTTCCACCTCTTTGTTGCGCCGCGAACGCCTTCTTGTCCGCCTGACGCGGCGCCGCGCCACGGCCGAGATCGATCAGGTACGTTGTCCGTCCCAGCTTATCTGCCGTGCGCGCGCCGTGGTTTTGTGTGCTACGGGGCTCCTGTGCATCGACCGGGCTGTGGTGGCGGCACGGCCCGGGTTGATTCCTTTCGTATGCTCTGGTTCTCCGGTCCTTTTCGCTTTGGTTTGCTGCTTTATTACGGAGATCTTTCCTTGTTTTCATTCCGGGAAAGGGTACAAAGTTAATCCCACGGCGCAAATACAACAGTAGAAGCAAGAACTGAATCTTATTTTGTTCGAAATTCAAGCAGAGAGCACTCGCCTCGCACCGTTCTTCTCAAGCACATACTAGCTCAAATCCGCCCACACATGATCGGTGTCGTGTCACCACGAGCTTGGACATGCTATGGTGGTTCTATGATATACTACATCCATTCTAAAATCATCGTCGTCGGTTAATTTAAAGAAAATATACGTTTAAATTTAAAACAAACGGAGTGGACTATTTAGTTCGTCAAGCGTGGGAGCTGATTACATAAACCAACCATCACACTTTCAGTAGCCAGTCCCCATGAGTCTCTCCATCCGTTTCTGCCTTCAGGGGCAACAGTATAATATTCAGATCTCACGCTGAAGCTGCTGATGATCTGGCATGCTTAATAAACTATCACCCATATTATTGCGGTCCAAGTACATGGTAGTAGTATCATATACCCAAGGACTAATTTTCAATAGATCCTGGCTCCATGACGATTGGAAATTTTGAATTCTCCATTTTGACATCCTGCAAAAACACATGCCTGACCACTGAACACTTGTCGGTAGGGGATGCTGTCCTGGCCCTGCCGACTGTGTGATCACGTGCTGCCTTGGTCATATAGGAGTACTAGACTAAGGTTCTGTTTGGATGTAAATTATTTTGAGGACTTAATTATTTTTTGTAGTTTTGAAAGAATGTTACTGCTTTGTTAAAAACTTTGATTTTATAAATTAAGAAGTTGTTTGGATGCAATAAATTTTATAGTTTTAAAAGCTATTGTATTAATAAAAATGTAATCGTTATATAGAATTTTGAAAATCTAAACTCATAATTTCTTTTGTCTAAACCATAAATTTACTTGACATTAACTTCTAAAACCACGGTTACTTAATACTTGGTATTGAAAAACTATGACACCTAAAAAGTGCCTAAGAGTTATACTAGCCCTGTTTAATTAAGCTCACCTTTTCTTAACTGGAGTAGCCTGCCACTCCCCTTGCTTAGCGGACGCTGAGCTCTGATCCAGCGAATTTCCTACCACCCACCATACAAACCGTCACCATTTCAAGTGCAAATCAAAATTCAGCTTACCAATGAACTCCAAAAGTACGATGTGAAGCTAACATCACGACAACTCGACGCAGCAACTCAGCTTGAAGTCGTGGGTTTGGTCACCTGATAAGTTTTTAAAAGAAGCTTGGAGTCGGTTGGCCACCTGACGCCAGCAAACAAAAAAGTAAATGAGCACATGACAACCGTACGCATTAGACAAATGCAACTAAGTGGTTGACTGTTGAAAACCGACTCGTTTTTATGTTTTTTAATACAATCAATCCGATTCAGTTTCATCAGTTTACCTCCATTTTAAAATATAAGTAATTTTTAAATTTGGATAAAATCAATTTTTTAAAGTTTATTAATCATATTTAGAGAATTACATACTTTTTAATATAAAAATATATTTTTTTATGAAATTTATTTCATAATGATTAAAAAATATATTTTTTATATGATAAAATATTATTAATTATATATTATTAGTAATCAAAGTAATAAAAATTTTATTTTAATTAAATTTAAAAATACTTATATTTTAATAAAAGATAGTAATCAATTAATTTTTCACATCTCAAGTAGTCACATGCTGCACTTTTTATCAACCGACTCAAACACATCTACACTACTACAAAGATATTTGACAGTTTAAAACTTATTTTGTAGGGTTTCAATAATTTAACACACTGATTTATTATTATATGTATATGTGATTTTATATATCATTCATATATAAGTGTATTAAATTATCGAAACTATCATGATAAGTGTATTAAGTTATCGAAACTATCATGAAAAAAAAAATCCACTACGGAGCGGACGGGGCGGTCTGGCTAGTGCTTCGTTCGGTTCTTTTGCGACTTGCGCGGGGTGGTGCGACCTCGTGGATAGAAGCGGTGGGGCGGTGGTGCGGTCACCCACGACAGCGACTGGAGTAACGTGCTCTCTTTCTGGACGGAGGAGGGGCTTGGGCGGGACTGGGACCCGTTCCCTCGCCGGTCTTCTCGCACGGCAGCGTCCGGCGAAAGAAAGCGAGGGGGAAGTCGAGACAGCGTGAGCGGGAAAAAGGCAGGCGAGCGAAGTAGGAAGGAGGAAGCATCGCGGAAAGAGAGCTGAGACAAAACCCCAATTCGGACACCCCCCGTTCTCCGCTTTGCCGCACTCTTCTTCCCATCCCCCTCGGCTCCCCCCTCCGTCCGTCCCCAGCGCCGGCCAGCGCTCAACGCGCGCGCCCGCCCCGAGGTGGCCATCCTCCCGTCACGCGGATTCTCCTTTTTTATTTTTATAATTTTTTGGAGGTGTTATGGTTTTGTCTCGTTGGTGGTTCTAATTTTTAATTGCTGCTGATTTGATTTGCTGGTGTGGAATGCGCGCCGCTGCAGATCGGGGCGGTGCGGTGTCATCTCTCCTGAGGAACCGGCGGCGGCGATGTCCGGCGTGCGGGCCGCCGAGGCCTCGCCCGGGCGCTACGTGCGGCACCGCGACGAGATCGACGACTCCTGTGACGATGTGCTCGGCGTCGACGTCGAGGGCGCGGGGGCCGACCCCTTCGACATCCCGCCCAAGCGCGCCCCCGTCGAGCGGCTGCGGCGCTGGAGGGTGAGTATACACCACCGCGCCCCTGTTCCTCCCCTCTCCTACGCAGTTTTGAATTCGCGGCGCGGTGTCCTCCGTCTCCCCGCCGGATTGGTACTGCGGGGTGCCTGCGGTGGATTCATGCACAATGCCTCTCGAATTTGGTCCGCATTTACTAATTTTATGTCGGTCTCATACGGGATTTTGGGTTTAGTGGCTCACCTCGCGTTGCTGTTCTGATTTGGTGATGTTTCCGTCATGGATTAAGTGCTGGAACATCAACATCTCTTTTGATTTAATTTAAGGCCACTTTTAGTGAGGTCTGGTTACGAAACACCTACTTCGCACACGCATTAAAAAACCAGCTTAATAAGCATTTTGTCCTACCCGATCTGTTGGTATTTTAAGAGATATATGGTCCACCGTAACTGCTCTCATAGTATCCATTTACTTTTCATCCCTAGTATGCTACCTTCTTTGCAAGCGAAGTGCAACCTGCTGTTCTATTATTTTATTATTAAAAGTGAAATGTTGTGATTGAATTTTCTACAAAAAGTTGAATTCCACCCCTGTACCAGGGTTAAATTAGCTGGCATAACTATATTTTAGTAAAAATTGATGTAAGTACAATTCTTAACAATTTTTTGAATGGAAAAAACTACAAAATTAGTTTGTACGTATGGTTTTGAATACACTGTGGCCAAATTTCAGAAAGTTGGACTGCAAGTAACCAACAATCAAATAGCTAATGGCGGGGGTAACAAGTCTTAAATGCTTTTGAGGATTTCTGAAAATTGAATGCTTGTAACAGATTTCCAAAAGTTACTAAAATTGGTGCTGCTTCTTTTGTTTCATTGCAAGCAAGCTTTAACCTGTTTTCAAATTTTAGCTGGTTATAATTATGGTTTTTTTTTATACTGTCATTCCTTTGGCAGCAAGCTGCTCTTGTCCTCAATGCTTCTCGACGATTCAGATATACACTTGACCTAAAAAAAGAGGAGGAGAAGGAACAGATAAGAAGGAAAATCAGGGCTCATGCTCAAGTTATACGGGTATATTTCAAGCTAATGTTTCGTCAATATTCTTGTTTCATGCTACAATTTTCTCGTTTAATGGATCCGGTTTTAATGCAATCAGGCTGCATTACTTTTTAAAGAGGCTGGAGAAAAGCAGAATGGTGACAGGGAATTATCAGGTAACTACTATGCGGAATAACACGAGTTTCCTGTCGGAAATGCAGAAAATTTTAAATCTCATAGCTACATTTATATCTGATTTGCCCCTGTGATCAATTTTTTCATGCATCAATTGTCCATTAAGTTGAGAACATAAGTGAATCTTCATGTATGATATATCATTGTTCCAAAATTAGCAGCATTATTTCAGAGTGATGTATGTTTTTTTCTCTATGCAGAAATTCTTCCACCAAGGTTTGGAATCGGGGAGGAACAGCTTACAAAAACAACTAGGGACCACGATTATTCTACTCTGCAAGAATATGGAGGGGCATGTACCATTCATATTTCCACATAATTTTTAATCTCACAATTCACGGGCAATCATTTAAGGCCCCCTCTTCTTTGAGTATCAGGTTAAAGGCCTTGCAAATTTACTGAAAACCAATTTAGAGAAAGGAATCCATGGAGATGAAGCAGATTTGTCATGCAGGGCTAATGCTTTTGGGGCTAACAGATACCCTCGTCGGAAAGGAAGGAGTTTTTTGGTAATTTCCTTTCTATATTTTACTTGTAGTTGCTCTGTTAAAATTGTTCCTAATTTACTGGCTAATTCTTTTCTTTTATATTTGGGAATGTGTGCCTTGTGACTATAGGTTTTCCTTTGGGAGGCTTGCCAGGATCTAACCCTTGTTATCCTTATCGTAGCTGCAGTAATTTCCCTTGTATTGGGCATTGCAACTGAGGTCAATTCCTTTATTCTATAATTTATTTTCCCTTTTCCTTGTGTTCTCATTCTTTTTATGTTTTTTTTATTGTTTGAAAATCTTCCATAAGCAAAGTTTGAGCTGACCATTATGGAGGAAGTAACCCTTTTCGATCATATGCTCTGATTAGGGTGTGAAAGAAGGGTGGTATGATGGCACAAGCATTGCGTTTGCTGTCTTCCTTGTGATAGTTGTTACTGGTAGGTTCTTTGTCTTTCAGCCTTTTAATCTATAGCTATTGATGTGATCTAAGTAATTCAATAGCTGAGATATTAATTGAAAGGCGCAAGTCATGTTGTGCATACAATTCTGAAACTTCTTTCTGGCAAAATGCTGTGATTTTTTAAGGTAGCATGCATTTATTTTTTAACCTGCAGAAATATGCTTGTGTGTACAATTCTTGAACTTCTTTTCTGTTGTTTAAAAAAGATAGAATATCGATACCTTTTTTTGAGGGAGATAGCATGCCAATATTTTTTACCATGTACTAATATGTTTGTCGCTTGCCTTATCTATTGTTCTTGGAAGCTAGAATACCAATACCTTGAAGGGTTCTATCCCCATTAATATGTTGCAAATTGCTGCGTATTATTTATTATATTCAGAAACCTTTAACCTTCTACCATTCTGATTTTTAATTATGTGGGGAAACATAAATTTGTTGGAGCAAAGTCAACAAACCCATTTGCACTCGACTAAATGTTTTTACATTGCCTTACTGTTTTAGCTGTCAGCGACTACAAACAATCCCTGCAGTTTCAACACCTCAATGAGGAGAAGCAAAACATCCAAGTGGAGGTTTGTGATATGAAACTATTCCCTCCATCCCCAATTACTTGTCATCCTAGAGTTACAAGTTTTCCCTTTTTACTTGTCATTCTCGCTTCCCAGTACACCTTTCTCTATTCCCAATACATCCCTATCTCTATCTCTTCCCTCCTCGTTTTCAGCACATCCCACTTTTTCCACCATGTGCCCACACCTAGAATGACAATTAAAAAGGGACGGAGGGAGTACTAAACAATTGGGACGTTTGTTAACTACATTTAAGGCTACTAATGTTTAATGTAGTGCAATCATGCTTTGGTGTTCAGGTAATTAGGGGTGGTAGAAGGATTCAAGTGTCAATATTTGATATTGTAGTTGGTGATGTAGTGGCTCTGAAAATTGGTGATCAGGTAAGTAGGCAAGTCTATTTTGCTCTGATTTATGTTTAAGCTCTTTGTATTTGGATCCCAAAGTAATTCAAAAATAACCTTTTAGGTTCCAGCTGATGGTGTTTTAATTAGTGGTCATTCTCTTGCCATCGATGAGTCCAGTATGACTGGGGAAAGCAAGATTGTAAGTGATTTTTGTGGTTCACACTTTACCAAGAATCAGTTCCATAATTAGTAAACATTCTTCTGCTGTTAGGTTACAAAGGACCAGAAATCACCATTTTTAATGGGAGGATGTAAAGTAGCTGATGGATATGGTACCATGTTGGTGAGTGATATTTCAGCCCCTTCTTGTTCATTTTTTATATCATTTTAAAAGAAAACGAGGCTGTCAAGGGCTACTTCTTCCTCTGCCTCTCTTCACATAATTAGGCTGACTTACCATACCACTTCAGAGGTTTAAATAATGGGCACAAACTTTGTAGGACTGCTATTTAGATTGGAAGACTAGATTTTATAGTGAATTGAATCAGTGTCTAGCTCCTTGTTCTTGAGTGCGTCCTTGCAATCCTATTATAAAACGTTTAGCATTTATGCCACAAGTGTTTTGTATATATGAACTATTACATTCCTTTGCAGGTAACAGCAGTCGGCTTAAACACTGAATGGGGTCTATTAATGGCCAGTATTTCAGAAGACAATAACGAGGAAACTCCATTGCAGGTGTTACCCTTTTAACTTCTGCTGATGATTTATTCTGGAATTGTGATATAATTATTTAAATTATCTGTACCATTTTATGCTGTTATTATGGCTTTCTCTTTTCTTTTAGGTACGGTTGAATGGAGTAGCAACATTCATAGGCATTGTAGGGCTTTCTGTTGCTGCCCTTGTTCTCGTAGTCCTTTTTATAAGGTAATAGCCATGTTTTAAAGTCTTGTTGACTGTTAAATTTAAATTGCTCAGGTTTCTAACTATACAAGTAACGGGTAGAGAGTATCAGTGTTCCAACTTGCAAAATCTAACCTTCTTATTGCTATGCTTATCCTAGTTGCAAATCAGATATGGTTAAAAAGCTAGGCCTTGTATGGTATTGATTTACCACATATCTTTGTTGAGTCCGCAATCACTATACAAGATGATCATGGGTTTGATTAATGGAAGTTGGCCTTGGGTGTAATAGGACTCCCAATTACTGTGTGTGATTGTAAACCGAGGTGATCCCCATCAGTTGTTGGAGTGACGTGAGCGGGGCCAGGCCTCAATTCCTTTCATAAAAATGAAGGGGCATAGATGACTAATTCCCTTCTCATTTGGTGCAAAAATAGAATCGACATCATGATATGATAAAGCCCTTTCCATTTTTGTTGGGAAGAATGGCGAAGTCCACCTGAATGCTACAGTGGAAAATAAGAGAGCAAAGAGGCAATGGTGCGTGAAGCGCGTCTCTACTGTTGGACAGTATAAGAGCAAGTTTATTCACTACACATGTATGCAGTTTAAGGATGAAACTTGTGTAAAGTGATGGATCAAATAAGAAAGCTATCATCCAATTGATTCTTTAGTATGATTTTGCTATCATTAGCTGGACAGCTTTGCCCTATACTTTTATTAGCTTATATAGAATTCACTGTTTCTTTAAGATTTTAATTCCACAGTTTAACTTTAAAACCATTTGGATGTGTATTCTTTAACGATTCTGATCAATGCAATTGTTTTTCACTGATTTTTATTTTTCTGATTGAACATGCACTTTGTTGCTGTAAAATATCTGCTGTATGACTGCATACTTAGATTCCTTATCTTTCCTTACAGATATTTTACAGGACATACTACAGATTCAAATGGCACAGTTCAGTTTGTTAAGGGGCAGACAAGTGTGAAATCTATAATATTTGGCTCAATAAAAATTTTAACGATCGCGGTAAGTAGTGCCACAGTGGATGGGTATATAATGTATCTGAACCACTCTCCTATCGCCTTAATCTTATGTTGAAAGTATTATTTAGGTGACTATTGTTGTTGTTGCTGTGCCCGAGGGGCTACCACTGGCTGTAACATTGACGTGAGTTGTTTTTTTTTACAGTTTTCTTCATGTTTCATTTTATTTTAGTTTCTCAATATTTATTCTATTTCTTCAGCCTAGCCTATTCTATGCGTAAAATGATGGCCGACAAAGCACTGGTAATTTTTTTTATATTCCTCCCAGGCTCCCAACTTGTTTCTCTGATCCTTCGATGATCACATGATTCTAAAAATGCCAATTTCAGGTGCGGAGGCTTTCTGCTTGTGAAACAATGGGTTCAGCTACGACAATTTGTAGTGATAAGACTGGTACATTAACTTTGAACCAGGTTAGTTATTTTGAGTTATAAAAATGAGCCTTCCATTTATTCTCTTGTGGTACCGTTAATGATAATTTGATCCTATGTATTCAACATTTTGTTGTTCAAGATGACTGTTGTTCAATCAGTTGTTGGAGGAAAGAAGCTGCGGTCTCCTGCTAGTTTTGAAAACTCATCGCCTACTTTTGAGAGCCTGTCACCTACTCTTACTTCTCGTGTACTTGAAGGAATCGCACAGAATACATCTGGCAGCATATTTAAGGCAGAGGTGATGTCACACAGTCACCAGTAACCTCCTTTTACTACATTACGACCGCATATATTACATGAACAAATTGGTATCTATGCATTAGTCTTATAAGTCAACTTCCGCTACTTTATATTTATGTCCTGAATGCACTGCTTTATTATTCAAGTAGGTGTGACAGCCTATTGGACATTTGTTCAGTCTAACTGTTTATAAGTGCATTAGTTATCTGTCTGGTATATTCATGTTTTCAATAAGATGGGTCCTGAGATGTTTTGTGTCTTGTACATCAATTGCATCAAATATATAAGGAGTCATAACTCTCTTTGTTATCTTTTGGAAAAAGTCCAAATCACTACCCTCACCTATGGCCATTGTCCAAATAACCCCCTAATCTTTAGTTTGGTCTATTTAACCCCACCGGTTTAGGAAACAAGGTCACTTTTCACCTTTTATCAAATTTCTCATCCTGATTTGATGACTCGCTTTGGGATGGTGCCACGTTGGCAGGTGATGTGGACATAAACATTTAGGTCAGTTCGGAATTTAGAAACAGGGGATCCTGAATTGATACAAATACCTATTGACGGCCGCATTACAGGGTAGGCTCTTGCGTGATTTCGGTAGGGAAAGCAGGAAGGAGGTGGGGCGGCCGTGCAGCTAGCGTTTTCGATGGCACTGTGCCTACTGCAGTAGCTAGCTTCGTCGATTCACTGCACGCTGATGTCCTCCGTCGCTGTAGCCATGGTCGATTCCTGTGCCGTAGCTGCGATGGCTGACTTGCCCGCTTGCCAACGTAACTCCGGCGCCACAGGAATTATCGACAGACCGCTGTCGTACGCGATCCGTATGAAATCCGGCCGGTGCGCCCCTGTTGCCGCCGCCGCGCTCTCAGCTGCGCATGCTGGGATGTACTCATGCTAATGCTAATTCTGTTCAGCCTTGAGGTGCCAATTTTCTAATCTTTCAACTCAGCCATCCACATCACCTGCCTATGTGGCACAGTCCCAGAGTGAGTCATTAAATCAGGATTAGAAATCTGATTAAAGGTGAAAAGTGACCTTGTTTACTAAACCGATGGGGTTAAATAGACCAAACTAAAGGTTAGGGGGTTATTTGGATAATGGCCATAGGTGAGGGTAGTGATTTGGACTTTGTCCTTATCTTTTTATTTCTTTAATAGCTTCTGCTACAGTTATTGCAAGATAGTTTCTGTTTTCCCTAGGTATACATACACTACTCATATCTGTATCTTGTCCTCTATAACAATCTGAAATCAGGATGGTAGCATTGAGATAACAGGATCGCCAACCGAGAAGGCTATTCTTTCTTGGGGTGTTGAGGTAGAGTTTTCAACTATTAATAGTTTATGTTGAGTTTGCTTTTTTTAGCTCCATTTTCTCTTAACCTGTTAATTCTTCATATGTAGCTTCATATGAATTTTACGGAGGAGAGATCGAAATCTACTATTCTTCACGTCTCTCCATTCAATTCAGAAAAGAAGCGTGCTGGTGTTGCAGTACTTGTGGTAATAACTAGATTCTTCCAACTTACAACAACATCCAAACATAAAAATAAATAAACACTTTTGAAAAGGCACCATAGTGCCAGCAGGCTTAGTGTTGGCTAGAGATTTAGCTTATTACATTTATTGCTAGCATCCTATTTCTTGAGATGATTGAAGTCAGTTTCCTGTGTTGCCAGTGCTTC
>BCLH01000275.1:100301-111730 GCA_001602315.1 Zoysia pacifica
ACATATTTGTACCTTTGTATGCTCATCGAGTTCACAATTTCACCTTAGTACTAACATTTGCGTCTTACAATTTTTCACTAATATCAACTTAATAGTTTGGTTTTGCTAGACTGCCATTTTTTTCCATAACAAGCAAGTGTTGTTTATTTCTGGAATTTATGCACTTAGATCATAAACACATGTTGGTTTGGACAAACATACCTTGGCCAGAATTTCATTAATATATTTATGAAAAATACAAAAAGCTATAATGCTATGAAGTAGTTTCAAGACTAACATACCTTGGTTAAATGTATATTATTTTGGCTGCATATATTCTAGGTTGTCGCTTTTGTTTATTGAAGGGAATGATTAACTTGTCATGTGCAATGTTCAGGGAGACTCAAATGTTCATGTACACTGGAAAGGAGCTGCTGAAATAGTTCTTGCTTTATGTACAAGTTGGCATGATGTGGATGGTACAACTCATGAAATGACAACTGATAAGGTGTAATACTTGACCCTTTTTCATACTTGCACCCTCAGCTGTACCTCTAGAATCTGTTTTGACAGTTCTTATATCTCAATATGGTATTCCAGGCTGATGAGTTCAAGGAATACATTGAACATATGGCTGAGCAAAGTCTTAGATGTGTTGCTTTTGCTTACAAAACTATTGATCTGAAGGATGTTCCACGAGAAGAGCAAATAAGCAACTGGCAACTGCCAGAAAATGAGCTTATTCTGATTGGAATTGTGGGAATGAAGGTATATATGTTTGACTAATGATTTTTTATGCAGAATATTATCTTCATGGTTCATTTTCTGTTTCTATTTGGCTTTCTGATTGTCTCCTTGTATGTTGCTAACACATTGATGCTTATTTGCAGGATCCTTGTCGCCCTGGAGTAAAAGATGCTGTTGAATTGTGCATCAATGCTGGTGTAAAGGTGTGTGTGTTGCATTCATGTGGTACACATTTATCTTGGACAATGAGTATGCTATACAATTTATTACAAAATATTCCATTAGTGAATATTATTATCGTTGTTTTATTACTGATATGAGGAAACCAGCTTTTGATATTTCTTTGTAGGGTTTCTTTAACCTAAGATGTCCTAAACCCTAGGTTTTGACTTTAATTATATAATTCTTTTAGGTTAAGTAATTCTAAGCTAATATGCTTCTGTTTCGGGCTGCAAGTCTACCATACACTGAATCTTCTGAAGGGACTAAATATGTTATTTTACTGTTTGTGTGAAGGCACAGAACTAATGACCCTATTTTTTTTTTCTTTTGCCGACAATGCTTTTCGCATTACTGAAATGTGCCATCACAACACTCAAGCCTTACTAACTCCATTTTTTTAAATAATAAAGGTACGGATGGTAACTGGAGATAATCTGAAGACAGCTAGAGCAATAGCACTTGAGTGTGGAATACTCACCGATCCTGAGGCATCTGCACCGGTTATAATAGAGGGAAGGATTTTCCGCGCTTACAGTGATGCTGATAGGGAGTCAATTGCTCAAAAGATTTCTGTAAGCTGACAGCTCATTTATGATTTCAATAATTGTTGAGATTTGTAATTATTTATTGGTGTGCAAAATTATTAAAATATGTCAGTAATTGGTTGTTTTGATATCAAATATTATGATATTCAAGTTCTTTGGTTATTCATCGTCCTGGAATAAAAGTTGTCGTAATGTTGCATCATATTTGAAATGTAGTCATTTCCCTCACATTCACAGTTTTATAGAATTCTTCGGCATATATTTTGCAGTATATTTTTGTTACAGTTGATTGCATTAACCTCATTTGTATGCTTTTAGTTTTGAATAGTCTATCATCCTTGCACATTTGCGAAGGCTCTCACAGCAAAGTGGATAAGCCCACTGGCTGGGAGGGCGCCTGCCCAAGTTCGAACCTAGATGCTTACATATTTGTGGCTTTGTACTCACCTTCCTGGCTCCAGTTACAGTTGGTCTTAGCTACCACGTAGCGCTCCCAGCGCTGTCACTGGAACATCTCTTGTCACTGGTTGAGTTTTTTTGTTGCACATTTGGTTCTTTGACTGCTTTAGAAGCACAAGGATTGAAATATGGGAATACATCTAAAATCTTCTAAACATGGAAATAATACTCAGGAAAGAGGGAGTATGCTGTTTGTCTAATTTCTTAATCTTGCTCCTAGTGGTTTCTTCAATACCTCTAATGTGGCTGTTAATGTCCTTGCTGGTAATTGATGCACTATTGTATACAGTATTGTATGTCCTGTCATTCTGTTACTTCACATGCATTGATGTCATTGTTGGATAGAAGTATGAAAATTTGGCATACTGAATCTGTATTCCAGTAACTAGTATGATAGTTGTTTTGTGTTATGCTATATCTTGCTAACCGAGTCGTGTCACCAAATTCTTAAGATGAAAATCAGGGGGACGTCTCCCCCTGGTAGAGTCTATAGCTTGCTGACTGATTTTATTGAGTCATTTCTGCCACTTGATTTCATCGTGCAATGCATTTATCAATTGTTCCTTTTGTTGGAGTAGATGTGGCAAATTATTAAATACATGATCTTGTTATTAACTTCCCATCCTACTGGGACTAATTTGATTTGAACACTGCATTGCAGGTGATGGCTAGGTCTTCTCCTAACGACAAGCTTCTCCTTGTGAAAGCTCTTAAGAAAAAAGGGAATGTCGTTGCTGTTACTGGTGATGGTACAAATGATGCTCCTGCATTGCATGAGGTACATATGAATTGAGAGTTTGTGTTTGAACGAATAGAAGGGTACAACTGATCTCTTATATTCTGAACTACTAAAAGAACGGGGCACGCCTATGAAATATGTTACACTGTTTGCTACAAACAATTAACACCTTTTCAATTCTCACTACTCCTTTTTTTCAGGCTGATATTGGTCTTTCCATGGGCATTCAAGGAACAGAAGTAGCTAAAGAAAGCTCAGATATTATTATTCTGGATGATAATTTTTCTTCAGTTGTGAAGGTTAGCAAATATTTAGAATTTAGCAATCTTCCTTGCACTGAATAGAACATCTGAACATATATCTTAAAGTGCTATTCACCTTTAATATTCCAGGTTGTCCGCTGGGGTCGTTCGGTTTATGCAAATATTCAAAAGTTTATTCAGTTCCAGCTTACTGTAAATGTTGCGGCTCTTGTCATCAATGTGGTTGCTGCCATTTCCTCAGGGAATGTTCCTTTAAATGCTGTTCAGGTTTGTTTGGACTTCAAACATTATAACATACTCTTCTTAGAATTACCGTCCTTCCATTCAAGGTATTTTGAGTATCATTCTCATTGCTTAACTGGTAGCCTGTCTATATTGATCTAGATGGCGTGCCCAGGTTCCATTACTTGCATACTTGGCTTTTAGAAAATAGAAGCAAATTGCTAACTTTCGTAACAAATCATGCTCATTCGTTACACGTTCTTCGTGGTAAATTAAAACTATTACCTGTAAAGAGGTACAGGAAGACTAAGCATTTGTCACTTGTTAAAGGAATAAACAATGCTGTGATGTAATCTGTTACAATGGCATCTTCCATTTGATTAAAGCCTTGTAAAGCACATTATTTTCCTAACTGTTATCTAGTGGCCTACAAGGAAATGTTGAATATGACTGCTGCTAAAATAATATGTAGTACTACTGACTTGCCACGCGGCTATAGGGAACTATTAACGAAAAGAATTGTAATTTAGGTATTGATTGATTTTTGTATTTGAGTCATTCATGGGCAGATACTAAGTATACTTATACAATACAGCTGCTCTGGGTTAATCTCATCATGGACACACTTGGAGCTCTTGCATTGGCTACGGAACCACCTACAGATCAGCTTATGATGCGACTACCAGTTGGGCGAAGGTTAGACAGCCCATTCCCTCTTTGAAACATTCTCTAAATTAAAATTCAGATATGGATGTTATTCTCTATATGTCCATTTTGTGTAGTTACTTGCCTTTTCATGTTTCAAATCTTTTGACAGTTTATTTTTGGTAGCAGAGCAGTAAATCGCACAACCCTCCTATGTACATTTTGGTAGTATAGTTTGTTAGCACTGAATGTATTTTGTAAGGTGCCTGTATATTTAGAGAGCAAATTTTGTGAATTTGACATAACATTCATTCTATGAGTTTGAACAAAACCACCTACTGGTCTTCATGACATATACGGGGAGAAAAACACTGCTGGCTGATGTTCTTTTTTGGAGGCTCGACTCAAATACATCTACTTTCCCATGAATAGAGAGTCTAAGGCAGTAGCTATCTTACGATTATATATTTACTTCGTGAAAGGGCCTTTAGCTGGGTAGTTAAGGAGGCTTAGTAATGCCCACAAGCTATGTGCCATTGGTGGGGTAGGGTTCATGGGTTTTCTCGGCCTGCATGAGGTCTTCTTAATGCAATGCTTTTTATTATCGATTTTTTCTAGAATACATAAGAGAGCTGTGTATCTTTGTATTACAGATAAGAAAAACGGCCCCTTATGTTACAGAACCACCTCACTCCAGACCGAACTGTGAGGAGTTGTGATTACAATATAAAGATTAACTAGTAAACTCTATTGATGGACCTTGACCTAGGCTAACTTTTTTGAATCAGATTAGTTATTGCCTCTTTAGGCCATTTTTTATTGCCAATTCATCATGGGTTACATAACCATTCCTTTCACTTAACCATTAACTTGAGTTGTCATAGAACAATATTGTGGCTGCCTTTGGTATGCAACTTCTTGGTGGAAGATGTTTGTTTATAACTTTATATTAATATACACCACGATAGGGACCTCCCCTACTGTAATATTTTTCAAAAACAAACTTATTGGTGAATGAACCCAGAGATGGTGTTATATTCATGTTTTTCTGAGTTAATTAATTGAAAACGAAACAGCTATTAACACTATCTATCACACCCAGTTGACAATTATTGTGTATGATTAGAAAGTTAACTCTCCTGCACATTTGATGCAGAGAACCTCTTGTGACAAATATCATGTGGAGGAACTTATTCATTCAGGTATTAAGGTCTTATCAGACAGTGACTGTTAACTTCGAATTGGCATAGTTTACTGAGGTATTTAGTCAGATACTGAGATTTTTAATAACCACAGGCTGTCTTTCAAGTTGTTGTTCTTCTGACCCTCAACTTTAGGGGCCGTGATCTCTTGCATTTGACCCATGACACTCTGGATCATTCCAGTAAAGTGAAAAATACAGTTATATTCAATACATTTGTCTTGTGCCAGGTAACTCATTTATGATTAGTGCCTTTTACTTTCTTTATATGCACCTATCTAGTGTTAGTGATACACCGTGAATGTTCTTTATTCTGGACAAAAGAGTGTTGTTATGTTGGTACGCTGGCATATATGTGTGCCATCTTGAAGATTGAGAAAACTTCTGACCCTTTCATCTTTTTTTCCTATAGGTGTTTAATGAATTTAATTCTCGTAAACCAGAAGAACTGAATATCTTTGATGGGGTTTCAAGAAACCATCTTTTCTTGGGAGTAGTGGGCATAACTGTTGTTCTGCAGGTATGGAAGGATTAACGTGTAACCATTTATAGGACTTATTTTGATGATATTTTGGTTGACTTGCTTTTTTTTTTGTGTGTCAGGTGGTAATCATTGAGTTCCTTGGGAAGTTTACATCAACAGTGAGACTCAGCTGGGAGCTATGGCTTGTTTCTATAGCTATTGCTTTTGTCAGGTAAAATGCGTTTCAACTTTATGAATCTATTGTCATGTTAAAACAAGTGGTAGACCGGTGGTTTCTTAGTATTTTATTAGGGGAACCCAGATGACCCCCATGAACTTCAGGCAAATCCATCGGTCACCTGAAACATAAACTTGCATCGGTTACATTTTACTTCGCTGGTTTTGCTGGTGGTTTCTTCTACATTGATGGATGATGTCCCTCTAGTGATGATGTAGATAGTTGTAACAACAACTCAGTCTAACATGTCAAGGATGAGGACTGCACCAAATTCAGTCCCCTCTCCTTCCTGCTTCACTAAATATTCTTGTTCTTCTATGCATAACATCACTGCCTGTCCTGATCTGTGGCCTCCATTGATCTGACTAAGTGGCAGCTTCAGGCATTTTAGTTTCTTGGCCACCCAACCCATGGCTAAGCCTTTCTAGTGGGCAAATGATAGCCAATTTTCTTAACGCTAATCCGTCAATTGATTCAAGGCGTTGGTGGGACCAAAATTTATTGGCAGACGAGAAAGAGTGTCCTCTTTATATTCAATCAATTTATTTCTTAACTGCTATTGCTCAGCTTGAATTAAAATGACTAAGTGAACACTGAAAGATTGACTGTACCTTCCCTAACTTTAATTATTGGCTTGCTCATGCAGTTGGCCCTTGGCTTTCGTTGGAAAATTCATTCCTGTTCCTAAGACACCACTGAAGGATTTTCTAATGAGATGTTGGCCTAAATCAAGGAAGCAAGGTACACAGTGTACTTCGACCAGTTACTCAAATTTTTGCTGCAGCTCCAACATGTCCTTTTTATCCATGTCATCTAGCAATTTTATGGCAGCTACGATTGCTCCTATGTAGCCACTTTGTTTGATTGACAGCTAGTTTGTCTTTTACTAAAGTTAGCTAGCTATTTTCTTTCAACGTGCAGGTGATGAAGAAGCAGCACCACCGGTGTGTGAATCTGCCTCACCAAAATGATCATAATCATCTGCAGAAATATGGTGTTGGTGCACATAGATGGTCGTATACTTTTGGATGTTAATTTCTTCTAACTTTTTGATCTGACTACAACATTCTTGGGTCTAGTTCAACGCTTGGTAGCTGCTTCATTCCTCGCTAACTCAAAATATGGGGTTTGAAGTCTATGTGAGCATTAGATATTTCATTAGCCTTAGCAATATTCAAGATCTCCGGCGGTATCAGTGTACAAGTTAGTGCAGCTAGTTTAGATTAGTCTCGTTATGCTACCATCTGGGAAACACTGAAAATATCTTTACTGGCGTGAAAAATCTTTGTCTATAAACTTTTAAATGCCCTCTATATTTTTGGGGATCTTTGTGTGACATCTGAAAATGTGGATTTGGCTTTTGTAATGTGCAATTGCGGACTTTGTTCGGTTATCTTTGGCATTCCATATATCAATTGTAATCGCTTTTGTATACTTGTAGCCATTCACGTACTGGCGGATGTGGTTTTTTAGTGGCTTTTGGGAAAATGCAAATGGTGATGGTGACCTGCATGTCTGAAAACAAGCTATAGCTGTGGTACTGGAAGAAAATAAAGTTACTTTTGGAAACTCCTTTATTGTTTGATCGCTGGTACTCTATTTGGCTTTTAATTGAAAAACATATAAAGATTTTTTTATCCTGAAAATGAAGAATGCTCTATCAATCAAAACGTCACAGGTGTATTTCTTTTTTTTTCTTATGTTTATGACTCTTTTATCTTTGAAGCCTGCATCAGATTTTATAATGTGTAGATTCTCAAGGAATTCTCTATTGCTCCTTCAAGGATCGGCCGCCTGTGCAATCAAGGCAGTATTACACAAAAGCCTTGAGTCAAATGGGACCTTTGCGAAAAAGGTGTCAAAGCACGGCATGCATAATTGCTTCCGAACTCCCTTTGGACTTGTTAAACGGGACGATGTACCTAAGCATGTCCCGGAGCCAATAAGTATGGCACATGCCCATGCGCCCGCCCAAATCATGAAACCTTCGCTTTGGTTTCATTAGTGGAGCTGACCGGGAACAGCGACGGAGATTAGAGCAAGGCCAATGGTCATGGCGTAAATCCAGGCCACCTCAACACCAGGCAATGGCTAGTCTCCATGGACCATTGAGCCTTTTAATATGGGTTTTTATTCACACCGGACCCATCAAATTTCACAGTGAAGAGAGCAAAGAAATTTGGCCGGGACCACAACTACAGGCAACAGTGCAAAGAGGATATGTCATCGTTGGGCTTGCTCGGTAGGAGCACTATTACTCCTTAAGAGCATCTAACCTTGGTAAGCCCACTGGGATGGAATGCTGATGGTACTGTAAGAGTTTAATTAACATGACACACCTCGGATCTCGCGAAGCACCGCACAGGATGCTGGCTGCAGCCTCTGCGTACCTCTGCACCTGGCGAAAGAGCTCTGAACTGATCCTGCATGCCTCTGGCCAGGCATAGAGGCATGCATATTGCAGTGCGTCAGAATTCTTGGGAGCAAGGCGCAGCCAGTGGAATTGGTGGCAGAAGTGCTGAAAATTATTTCTTCTTTTACGCGGCTCGATTGACTTATTTACGGAGCCAGACGAATTAGTACACAAAAGTTCAGGTCAGACTTATCAAAATCTAGATGTTAGTCATGTATAGCGAGTTTAGGACTAAACCTTTTCTTGAGACCGGACCTCTTTGCCATTGTCTACGGAGCCAGACGAATTCGGTTTGGAGCGCAATGTCGCCGCCTCGCCGGAAGGATGGAGTCAGGAGTCACCAGAAGTTGGCATTCCTCCTCCCGTGTGTACTTCCACAAACCTGATGAATTTCTATTGGATCTTAGGTGAACGTTCGATGATTTACAGCCCTGCTGAAATAGAAATATGACGGCGTGGCAGCAACAAACATTGTCCGTTGTGAGGCATAGGATTCTGCCGGTGTGGCTGTTCCTGGACCGTGTTAACCTCACCAAACAGGTCAGTCGCCAGCATCCGCGACAACGCAAGCCTATCTTCCCTCCCCATACAAGCACGTATGCATGCTGCATTAACCTCGCCCTGCCAGAGCGCCAGTGCCGCATGAATACGTGTCTGTACAGGTGGCCGCCCCCGGGCGCGCCGAGTTTACCATTGGTCGATCGCGAAATGTTCTTACGGCTACCGCTGTAGCAGATCCCTCACAAGGTACAGTATAGTACAGTAGTACGTGCGGCCACTAATAACCACCACTTGCTCCTAATTGGATGGAACTCCTATATGCTCTCTGATGAAGAGCGTCCCATATGCTTACCTCGTGTTGTGTTTAATTCAGCGTGCTGCTGGGCATGAGTGTGTCTAGTGATCTCGCTGCAGAACTGAACCGTCTTCCTCTGTAGGAGCGTTGGCTGCAGTCTACTCATTTGTGCTTTTGCCTGTCGTGCGCGGTTCTGTGTAGACACTCGAGACACTGAATGAGTGCCTCGTATGTACTGATTTAAATATTCCAAGTACGTGCTTGACTTCATGTACACGTATTCATACCAATTGACTTAAGCCTACGTGCTATATATTGTCAGAGAAGAACTAGTATGTGCCAATCGTCTGATTAAAGAAGAAGAGACGCGGCAGGCAGGAACGTACCCGTAGATTAATTAACGTTCCTTTCGTATCTAAGGTGCAAATTAAGAATTTCAAGGCCCGAATCTGAATCCGATCGTCTCGAAAGGGTAAACCTTGAGCTCTCTCTCTCTCTCTCTCTCTCTCTCTCTCTCTCTCTCTCTCATCAGCGCCTTTTACATCGTAGGGTGCAGGGTGCCCTCCCCCAAGATAATTCTGTTCTCTGGCCCCTTTCTCTCCTGCGGTGCTTCTCACTCCTCGATCGGACGATCGCCATCATCACTGCCATCCCTTCTCCCCTCCACGCCTGCTCCCTCCCGTCCCTGAGCTCCCTCTCTATGATTCTCGCCTACTTAAGTAAGCTCCACTCGCGCGCAGCATACCTTGCTTCTCTAATTCTTGCCTGCTCCACGCGCGCCAAAGGCAGGCCACCACCGCCCAGATCGATCACGCCGTGCCGCTTTAGTACCTCTTCGACGATGGGCCTGGAGTTCGACCTGCTGCTGTCCAGACAGCTCCCGCCGATCCAGACGGCCGCGACTGCAGCAACGCGGCCAGACGGCGACGAGAAGAACAACGCCGCCGCCGTCGTCGACGGGTGCGCCACTCCCACGTCGGCGGCGAACGTCCTGCGCGCGCCGTCAGTGTGCCCGCCTGCGCCGCGGAAGCCCAGGCCGGCCAAGAGGAAGAGGCCGCACCATCTCAGCAGCCGCCACCGCCGGTGTGGACCGACAGCAGCAGCGCAACCAGCCCCTTTGCGGCGGCGGTTCATCGCCGTGCCGTACGACGTCCTCGCCGCGGCGTTCGTCGCCCGCGGGGTCGCCTCGGCGTGCCGGCTTCCGGCAGGCAAGAAGATCCGCGTGCACGTACTCGGCTGACGTACGTGTGTGCGCGCGAGCATGGTTTTCTCTTGATCTGAACAACGCATACATGCTTAGGAGTTAGGCGAGGCCGTCCATGGCGCCCTAGCCTTCGATGCAGTCCAAGCTAGGAGAGCTGAAGCGATGGCCTCAGCGTGTCTAGTTTAGTCTTCGGTGTACTTTACAAGATTAGCTTACTTATAGTTGAGCTAGCTAGTTTCCTTGGGGTCAATCTGAATAACCAACTGTATATGCATGTACTATTGCTGATTGACCCCAACCCCTACCAGTAGCCAGCAGAGGATCAACACTCGAACCATCTGCGTGATGTAATGGAGCTAATTAACGAGCCTATTATTCAGAGATGAATTTCGATGCACATTCACCAACTCCGTGGCTAAATGTTGTGTGCGCTATGTCATGTGTGAGTTGTGCAACACGCCAGTTCATTGAGATCCTAGCAAATTGAATTCTCTCGTGCTATTGTACTGTTAATTGATATCTTTAAGTTAATCCAGCTAAAGTAAGATCGTTTGGGACTTGGGAGGGAAGAGAGAGAAGGAGGAGGAATTTGCAGGTAATGGCTGGAGAGGAAAGGAGTGTACGAGCAGCTAGGCAGAGCTTCGGAAGGGGTCCTCTTGCTTGGTCCTTTTTGATACTCCTACCTAAAAAGGGATGCATGCATGAGCAGGGCCCTGCCAATTCAGAGAGGCGGCAGAGGAATAGATCTGGAGGGAAAAGGTTGTGAATGCCACTCAGATCTGAATTCTCTGGGGGTCACTGCAGCAGGGACTCAATGATTCTGTCTGTGCGGAACTAGGAGTGCTGCTGGTGCTGTATGCTGTATTTTCAGGAAAAGAATGTGGCAGAAAGTTCAGTTAACTTGAGAAATTAAAATTTAAAAATTATTGTACAAGTCATATAATCTTCTTAGAAATATCCAGCATGAAGCTGATATGGAAACAAACTCTCTCTCTCTCCATTTTTAAATTATTGTTCTCAAGACAACAAATAAAAAACGAAGAGCATACAAATAAGAGACCCATATGTGACTGGCAAAAATAATGAAACTTGTGCGCATTTGTGGATGCGGCAAGGCAGGTAGGAGCGCCGGTGCTAATCAACAGAAGCTGCGGGGCAACCTGGGCAACAAGCAGAAGGCAGCGAGCAAGACGGTGAGCAATAGCTGCACACGGTCCGGACGTGCGAGCCTGATGGTGACCGCGACTCTGGTTGGGAGGCCAGAATGGCGGGTCCTCTGAGGACATCGGGGGG
>BCLH01000275.1:111830-129778 GCA_001602315.1 Zoysia pacifica
ATGCACTTGAACATGGCGTGGGAGTCAACAAGGGCTGCACATCATACCGCAAATGAAGCGCCTCGTTGAGTGAAGGCATTGCGACCGTAATTTGGGTCTTGATTGAGAGTGTGTTGGTCTCTTAGAAAAAGTCAGTTACTATGAGTCTATGATCACAAGTAGAATTAGGTCACTCTTTGAAAAAGAAGGAAGGCAGGCTTGGCTGCTTGCCGCAATGATGGCGCCTGAACCACGGGCCACAGTAACCACACGCCCAGCAAAATGTTACATGTATCCAAAGAACAGGCCCGCTTAATAAAGGTCCAGGAAAAACGACGCCTTAGAAGTCGGGCTTAAATTAGGCCCGTTAATTTGGGCCAGCCTTGGACGACCCAACATAAACTACACTAGACCGTATTGACTAGCACAATATCCAGCCCATCATCGCTTTCCTGCTCGTCGTGGTTGCCGAGGTTGACCAAGCAAGAGGGAGCGTCACCAAATCCGCTGAATCGTTTTCAAAAAAAAAAAAAAAATCCGTTGACTCGCGTCGCGTGCGGCGTCGAGGTCTTCACCTTCTCCTTCCTTCCCGTGCTCGCATTCTTGCAGTCGCACTCATCCATCCACCGCCCAACTAACCTACCAGGCCACAACAAGGTCCAGAACCTTCCATCCTTCGATCCAACCAATCCCGGCATCTCCACGCCCCTCTCCATGGCGTACGTGGACCACGCCTTCTCCATCACCGACGACGACGACCTCATCGGCGGCGCCGTCGGAGGCCCGCGCGGCGCGCCCGTCAAGGAGATCGCATTCGCCGCCGCGCTCCTCTCCTTCGGGACGCTCGGCGTCGTCGCCGGCCTGCTCATGGCCGCCAACCGCGTCGGAGGAGACCGCGCGCACGGTGAGTGTGTCGGACTGACCAGCGGCCGCACCCATCCTCCTCCGCCTGATTGATCCCTTGACTCCCTCGCTCGATTCGAGCGGTTTTGCTTTGCCCCTGCATCGAATTGCTTGGGATTAGCTTGATTAGGACCAGATCTCGGTGGAATTTTAGGTGCGAGGTTCCAGCTGAGGGCCTAGCCGCGCCTAGGGTTAATCTGCTGCATCAGTTACGGGCTGGGCTGCTGGGCGTGACAATTCAGCACAGAGCGTTATGAATTTGTGATTGTTGTTGGCAATTCAACCCTGTTTCAAGATTGGATTTACTTGATTGTATGACAATCCTTTGCACTTTGCATGGGGATGACAATGCAGGATTCTATATGTAGCTCTCGGTGGTAAATTTTGTTGAATCATCGTAAATGGCATCAATTTTCGACTTCCCAAATCCAGTAATCGGATATGCTGAACCAGCAAAAATGCATAGCGGCTTCATATGGACCCTAGCCATGTGCTGTTGCATTCCGAAGTTTTACAGGTTTATGTGTGCCAAGCTTAGGCATTTACCTTGTGCATAATAATGATTTTTTGTGAACTTTTCCAGTAGCTTTCATGAACTGTAATCAATTTAAGTTGCCTAGACCTCAAAATTCTGCACTTGTGCAGGAACTTGTCACTCCCTTTAACATTAGCTCCTTTTTGTTTGAGCAGGAATTTTCTTCATGGTTCTGGGAATTGTAATGTTCATCCCAGGCTTCTACTACACACGAATTGCATACTATGCTTACAAAGGTTACAAGGGCTTCTCGTTTTCAAACATCCCTCCCATCTGAACATGTGGTATCACTGGCTAAGGGATTTGTGGTTCAGAACTTAAGATCAACTCGTCTTTGTCCAAATGGCTCTGCTGATAGGGTAGACATCCTCATATTGTTTCGGGAAAATTGGTTCTCTAGCACTGAAAGTTCCTCTCTTACGGAAAATACCATTGAAAGTTTGGAACGCCGGAAATTACCACCGAAAGGTTGCCGTTACTCTGGAATGTAGCATTTTGTTAGATTGTGGTAGTTTTTATTTCATTTTTAAAAAATATATAGGGGACTAGACAATATTACCCTCGATTGGGATCATGACTTCTTTCTCATTCTCCTCCAGCCTGCTCTCCTCTTTCTCTCAGTCTGTGCAGCTCCAGAATGGTGTGCTGCCCCTCCTGCTCCATGGTTGCTGCCCCTCCAGCTTAGTTCTTGTTCTTACTCCCTCCGTCATAATAAGTGACATTTTTTACTTTTTAAAATTAATATTTGATCATTTGTTTTATTTAAAAAATTTACAAAAATAAAATAATAAACAAAATAAGGTTAAAGTTCTTTTAATAATAAATTATTTTATAATAAAAATAAATAATATTTTCATAATTTTTTTGAATAAGACAAATAGTTAAAGTTAGATGTTTGAAAATTTAAAACAATATTTATTTTGAGACCGAGAGTACTATTTTAGTACATATTTTTTAATTAGTCAACACTTGTTGCCTTCATTTGGGGCAGGCAGCAGCAACGTGGACCAGAGGAAACTAGTAAGGGCATTTTGGTCCTATCTAACAGTTTAAAAAATAACAGAATGTTAATTTCTAAAACAATGTGCACCTTTCGGTGGAAATTTCGGAAGAGAGGAACTTTCTAGCTTCAATGCTAGAACCAATTTTTCATATTGTTTTTTTATTCTCTTTGTGAACCATGTACTACTAGGAGTGAGTCACTGCTGGATGTGTACATACAAAAGCAACCACAGTGAGAATTGTAACGTCCAATGTTTTATCATCGTGATGAATTTGTGCCCACTGTTAATCCGCCGTCAGCGCTGTTAATCTGCAGTCAGCGCTGCTAGAGTACTCAGCTTTGCACTTTGCAAAATTGTAATTGTATCAGTCTTTTAAAAATTGTGCACTTACGGCCTACTGGACACAACTGGAGCAAAACATATATCGTTCAATAAAGGTATTTGTCTGCTCCAATTTTATAATGGAGTCTATGCTTCAGGCTTCAAGTCTTCAATTGTGACAATTGCCACGATTTAGCAAGAATCGAAATTTGCCCAGTTTTCAACAGAAGTTATCTGCGACAGTTCACGGGTTCTCGAGAAAGATTTAGCATGGAGCTATGCCTAGTTCGTTGTGAACTATGAATATGTTGATATTTTGACTATCAGCACAGTAAATATACAATTAAAAAATAAGTGTATCTTTGAATTCGACATGCTTCAGTCTACGAAAAACTCAAAAAAAAATTTATTTAATTCAGACCATCATAAACGGTGTAATACTCTATATATAAAAACGAATTATCTTCTTGATAATTTTAAAGATAAAAGTCCTCTCTTCGTAAGAGGATTCGAAACATAAAAAAGCGAGAGTGTTTGCTTGAAAAAATGCAAAGACTTTAAACTTCAATGAAACTCGTGGTTGTCTTTGATATATTTTTAACTGTTGCTTGTGTTCCATCTGTGCTTTTGTTCGCGGTGATGTTGGGTCGTCTCTCTATCGTTTTCTAACTTTTTTAATATAAAAAGAGACTCTGAAGTTATAAGTGATGGGTCCTACACAATTCTGTCGTCTCATCGACAGATGAGTCCTTTCGTTTTTGTCGTCATTATTTCGCTTCATCTAGCTATAGTCGTGACTTATTACGTCGTGCGCAGCGACGGATACTGTGATGCTCGTCCGACGTCACTGTGCTGGCTACAGTACAGTCATGTCTTATTCGATAGCCGTCGCAGCTTTCTGCTAGAGTGTTATCGTGATGAATCTTATACTGTTTCGTCAAAACGAATAACAGTTGATCATCAAAATAAATATAACATAACTCGGTACTTACCCTGCAAAGGTCACTCCTAAAAGATCGACCTTCGCTAACATCACCGCGATCCTCCTGCAAGGCTAAAACATAATCGCCGTAGATCGTCATTGAGAGGTCGGAACTTGTGATCGCCCGACCTCTGGCATCAGTCAAAATGAATTTTTGTGCACTTACAGTTTGTTCATCTGTTCTTCATCCTGAAACGTCATCTAGAGATGAGCGAGATTAAATGAAACAGAGAACGAGACAAATCTATAAACGAAAAACAAAATTAGACGGCAATGAATTAAAAAATTTGGCCGCTTTAATTTTGGAGTGGGCAGTAACACACGACGCCCAATCCAATCGTGTAGCGGCTGAAGATACTTTGGGCACCTTGCAAAGGGCGTCTCCATGGGAGAACTATATAGAGCACCCGTTCGTCTATGTATGCCGTCCCAAGAACAAATCCAAAGCTTCATAGTTTTATAGTTTGACAACGAAAAATTGACAGAGAAACGTATTTTTAAACGATTGTATGATACTCGGTCTTTATGTCGAAGTGTGGCCAGATATTGTGGCTTGAAGCTACAAGAAGATGGATCTCCAAACAATCTTCTCCTGGCTAGACATCCATCTGGGCTCCATGCGGCAGTCAGGACGCCATTGAACGACGCCTGCTGTTGACTCGTAATATAGAGCCCGACCAATTCCCATTTCGTTTTTCAACAAATGCAGAGTAATAGAGAAGATAGAATCTTCACACCCAGCAGACAACGAAGAAGAGCAAATCGACATAAGAACAAAAGAACAAATCGCAACCAGACCGTGACGCACTCCGAAGATAAAGGAGGAACAAAACACAGAGGGAGACGCGAATTCGGCGAGGTTGCGGCGGCGGCGGCGGCGGCGGGGGGCGGGCTGAGCCAAGGTCTTTTTAGGGTTCGTGAAGTCCACTCATTTTATAGCCGACTGCAACCGTTTTCAGCCTATAAGAGATCAACACGTATCCCGCTGACCTGGCTACTGGCTCCGCCTGGACCTGGGCCGGTTAAGATGGGCGCTATCAGGCCCAACCAAAGTGTGAAAACAGCCCATTTGGGTTTACCGCCACGGTACAAAAAGTTCTTCGTAACCCCTGCCTTCTCGCTCGTGCTGACTGTGTATTATTATTCGCTCGGCCCACCAGCGCACGAGTACGTCGATGTACGCACTGTGCTCACCTCAGTCGATGTTGATCCCACGCACCTCGAGAGCGGAGAGCATCATTCTCAGGATAGCACAAAACAAAAGCGCAGAGGGCCCGTTGATTACGTCCGTCCATCTGAAGGAATCAATCAATCTCTCGTGTGATCTGATCTTTGCGGCCGGCGAGTTCTTGGCCCACTTCAGCCCGGTGACCTCACCGAATTGTTGCTTTGCCCGTCGGCAGATTCTGCCCGTTTCCTTCTAGCCTCCTTTTTTTTTCACTAGCAACTGTGGTGATTTTAGTGGCGAAACTGAACGACAAATTTAGGGAGGGCCGATCAATATTCAACGAGAGTGACCCGAAGCTTAGACCATTCATCTTATATATGCCGTTGCGATCTCTAGAGCGGTCGAGGTGGTGTCAACATATTAGCTATCGCGATGCACGATTAAGCAAAGCGATAGAGTCGGATGAGATATCTCTCATCTATTCTATGCCGCTGGTGCCAGCAATCAATGGAGATCACAAATTGAGACTCACGTTAGCTGGAGCTAAGTCATTTTTTAATCCCTGAATGGGTCGAAAACTCTCAAAATAAACTAAATCTCTCTCACAAGAAAAATATTTATTTGTCATCAAGATAATTAGTCGCTACATGTCTAATGTTACTCAATGTAGAAATTTTGTAAAAAAAGATTTAATCATATTTTGGTGATAAAAAAAACTTGTCACTATATGTATACAGTGATTAACAAGTGTATATATTGACCATTAAAATTATATAAAAACTATAAAATCTTAGTAACTAAATATATTTAGCAATAATTATTATACACAATGGTCGCTAAAAATGTATATCAAATAAAAATAAAATTTTGATCATTATTTATCTATTTTTACATTAAAACTCGGTAAAAAGCTCTATTTTTAATGCATTTTATATATTGTTAATAGAATGAAAGAAGTAGAGGGGCCAATTAAAGCGGTCTTTCGAGGAATTCGGAATGTTAGGGGGATTTTACCCCGACATCGTAGCAACAATCGCGCGGTGACCCCTATCACGGCGCCGCTAGGCGATGAAGTGCGTGCGGCGACCAGATCATTTTTGTAGAGTTAAGATCGATGGCGACCTGGTTGGCCGCTCATGGAGATCTGCATGCGTCTCCATCGAATCACTGATAGTGGCGCGGCGGTGCTTGACGGCGAAGCCAGGCAACCCTTTCGAAGCTGCAACCACCATGCCACTGCACATCCGGCGATCGACCCGCCGCTTTGACACCTCTCAAGTTACCGTTTGGTGTCGGTCTGGCTAATTAACCTCGCAAGTGTAAAACCAACCGCTTGGCTGTTTGCTCTGCACGCGCCCGTGACGGTAATATGCGGTGTTGCTAGCTTTGGTAATTGGTCAGGTGTCGCCCGCTTGGCTGTTTGCGGTGCAAGCCCCATGTGCCGTGATTCCGCTGGTCCACGCCCATCGGCTCGCACATTCTCTGGGATCCTTTTCATCAAATTATAAAGGGCCGGCGAGTAATTCTTTTTCCTTTTAGCAAAGAAAAGCTGCAAGAGAGTAGACGCTCCAGTTCTTCACCGTGAAAAATGGATGCCGTTCTCCCAATCAGCATAGGAGTAAGAATTTTCGTTTCTTTCTTTCTTTCAGGGCCTTTGTCCAAAACTCCCAACCCTTTTCTCTCTCCTCCCTTTGTTTCCCCTTCCGCCAATCAGCACTCGTACACACAGCACGCACTGCCTCTCTCTCTCTCTCTCTCTCTCTCTCTCTCTCTCTCTACCTTTTCACACCGTTGCATACTCACGCTCCCCTTTCAGTCTTTCTCTTCCGCGGCCGCCTTTCTCTCGCTTCGCCGCCACTCCTAGTCTCTTTCTCTCTCACTCTAGCATCTCTCCAATCCTTACAGCTACACAGTATACTGATTCTAGAAGCCAACAAAAACAGACGGAAGCAGCAAGCAGAGAGAGGCAGAGAGAGAATCCGCTCCGGAAAGGCGAACCTCAGAGTCCCAGAGTTTCCACCCTCTCCCACTCTCCCTCTCTCTAGATCTACGGGAGCCTCGGTTTCCGCTTCGGCCGCTAGCTCCGCCGCGCTGACGGGCTCGCTGATGCTCCCCTGGTGCTCGGAGAAGCCGGCGGGGCGCTAGCCCGAGGGTCCGACATCCGAGCGATGCGCGCGGGAGGCGGCGGCGACCGCCTCGGGCCGCCCGGGGCTGAGGTCCTCGTCCACTTGCTCCTGATCGTCGCGGCGGCATTGGCGCCGCCTGCGCGCGCGGCCACCGACCCCTCCGACGGTAATGCTTGTCCTTCTTCGCTTCTCCCCTCGCTCTCCCTCCTGTTGATTCGGTTGACGGAGCGTAGCGCGAGCTGCTCCGCTAGTTCGAGTGATGTTTCTGCAGCAGAGTAATTAAGTCCATCCGCCAATTAAGTGCGGAGGAAAAAATGGGAGTAATTCATTTCAGTGCGGTACAGTTGAGCTGGGGATCGGGTGGGTTTGGTCGCGCGACCTCCACTGGTTTCGTAGTACGTCAGTAGTTGATTGATAGCTCCGTTGAATTTGTGCTGCGTGCCTGCCTAACGAAGCAACAGAGCGATAATATGTGGCAATTGGGATGTGCTTTTCGGCGTGGAGAATGAGAGCGATGTTTGTGGTCCTGGAGGGGTGTGGTGCCCAGGGCTTTGTAGATTATCAACTTGTCGTTACTGTTTGATTGCTATGGCAGAAAATTCTCTCTCTGCTCAAAGAGTGCAGGAGAAAGAGATGGATAACAAATGAGATTACCTGTCACAGAAGGGGAACTTGATCTTAGTTCTGCTTACAGTCCCAGTAATTGACAGTGTTAAGACAAACGAGGTTCTGAGCAACAGAGAACTGGGTGAATGCCAAATGACTATATTGTGTACTGTTGTTGCAATGTGCTACTCATTTTCCGTTTTAGTACAGTGGCAAGAGTAATGCATATTGGGTTTGTGCGGTTGCATGTTATATGGGAAGCTTTCGTTTTACTTACTGATGCCTTGTTTTCCCTGCACTTTTGCATGCAGTTGCTGCTATAAATGCACTTTATGTTGCTCTCGGATCACCAGACTTGCCTGGATGGACGGCGAGTGCTGGAGATCCCTGTGGTGAAAACTGGCAGGGCGTCACATGCATCGGCACAAGTATAAACTCAATGTATGTCAGTTCTTTTTTATGCTTGTTTTCTCTAGTAAGGCTTTTATATTTTGTGCTTTTATCAACTCATTGTTTTCAGAGTTTTCAATGCTGCAAATTTGGGGGGAAAGCTAGATGGCCTGGGAAAGTTCACAACAATAGCTGAAATGTAAGGGTATTATATTTATATTTTTCTTGCTCGTGCTTGAGGGTTGTACAAATGTCATGTTGCGTTAACAAGTGAACAATTTTACACAATGCTAGAAGTTATCTTGTGCTCTAATCTTGACCAAGTTGTGTGCATATTTTGCTTTTATCTATTTTTTGTAGAAATCTTAGCAACAATAATATCGGTGGAACTATACCAGAAGATCTGCCGGTCACACTTCAGAATTTGTATGTGTTATTCTTGCTCTTAAGTTTATTTGTTTGCAATTATATGATGGGATGACTGTTTGTTTCTTCCTGCTGCAGCTTTCTCTCTGATAATGAACTCACTGGAAGTATTCCAGCATCATTATCTAAACTCCAAAGTCTAACAGCAATGTAATTTCCTTGAGTTACTGTGTTCTTGTTTTACCTAAGAACTGAAGAACTGTCTCAAGATCTGTATTTTCTCAGGTCACTGAATGGTAATCATCTAGATGGGAAATTGCCAGATGCTTTTGCTTCACTCACAGGGCTTGTAAATCTGTAAGATTTTCATATATATATATATATCTCTGTTTGTGTTGTATCTGTATGCTGTGTTGATGACATTGGGCTTCTCATCGCAGTGATATTTCTTCCAACAACTTCAGTGGTCCATTACCGCCTTCATTGGCAAGCTTGACATCAATAACTACATTGTAAATTCTACAACTATTTCTTTTTTTTTTCGTTCTGTTCAAGTTTAACTTTTCTCTCATGATTTGCTATTTCACAGGCACATGCAAGATAATCAACTATCTGGAACCCTTGATATCTTGCAGGATCTCCCCCTCAAAGATTTGTATGCCTCGCTCTCTTATCTGTTATTAGCTAACTTGTTTGCTTATATTAATGCATCATATCTAAAATTGAGGTAGAACACCTGCAAAAATTGCTCAGCCCACAGCAGTATGTATTTGGCATTCTATATAGAATTTCAAATATGAAGTATGATGACTATTGACCAGTCAACCTAAAATTCTAAACTTGCAATGTAGCGTTTAACGACTCAAGTATTCTTTATGGCACTAAAAAAATTGGCTCCGATGCGCTCCATGGTCCGTCTTCCTACCAGATCTCTCTATAGACAAACACCAGCGTGTACCGTGGTACTGACTGACTGCTTATCCTTATCCCTAATTTGCGGCACATCCATTTCTAACTCCGTGCTAGCTCCCGCTGCTTTTAGAACCAACTCTGGTTCCCCCATCATGAGGGCCGATTCAGGGGCTATTTCGACTAGTGCCTTTCACATGATGCATGCTCTGCATTCTTTATTTTTGTTAGTCTAGACCCAATTTCTGATGAAAACGCTATCTGAATTAACTTATACTAAATCACTATATATGCATACGTCAAATGTAATTATTCTGATTCTTTATTTACTTTCAAACAGAAATGTAGAAAATAATTTGTTTTCTGGACCAGTTCCTCTGAAGCTGCTGAGCATACCTAATTTCAAGTGAGAATCCTTTACCTTTACATATTGCAAATTTTGTTATGTATCCACACATGCCTTCTTCGTGTGCATAAACATAGTTCCTATATTTATTATTGTCAGTAATTTGATGATTTGGTTAGTACAACATATCAGGTGACAAACAATTGTTTGCCTGCAGAAATGATGGTAACCCGTTTAACACCAGCACGGCTCCCTCAACCTCGCCCACTTTGACACCTACAGGCTCTAATGCCTCTACACCAACACAAACACCATCATCCTCATCGCCCACTTCAGGAGCTCCTTCACAATCTAGTGCTCCTTCAAGCTCTTCTGGTGGAGCAACAGCACGAGATAGCAGCTCTTCATCATCATCTAAGAAACACAAAACATCAACCCTAAGAACTGTTGGATATGTTCTTCTTGCTATTGTGCTATTCGTAGTCATGGTTTTGTTGGTAGTATTTTGCCTGTCCAAGTACCAAGAGAGACAGTCAAGACGTGAACGTGATTATGCCCCAAGTCAGCTAGGGAGGGTGCGCCAGAGGGCAGAGGAGCCGAAAACCAAGCAAGTTCCAGTACAGTCACGGAATGATGCTAAAAAAGGTCAATATTGGTTACTATTTCATGAGTTATTTGTGTTTTCCTCTGCTGTTTTTGTGTCATGATACATTGTTCTCAACCTATCATTGACTGTTTCAGCAGAGATTCCTGATGGGAAGAAGACACGTGAAATAAATTTATCAGTACCAGGTATAGGTGCTTGCAAGACACTAACTTGACCAATCAATTCTTTTGTTACTGTAATGCTATTCATCTTTCTAGATACTCCTCTATAGTGATATTAATGCTTGCAGCTGCACTTGAGAAGCCTCCAGAAAAGAGAAAAGAGCATGTTGTTAATTTGGAGCGAACAGAATCAGAGATCTTTGCTACAACACCTCCTGCACCTCCACCGCCCCCGCCGCTACCTCCATTACAACCACCAGCGCCACCACCATCACAGTCACCGCCGCGACTACCGCAACCATCACGGCCGCCACCACCACCATCGCAATCATCACCGCAGCCTCCGCCTTCACCTCCGCCTCCGCCTCCGCCTCCGGCACCTCCTGTTGGAAAAGTAACTGTAAATCCAATTGTCAAGCAAGAAAAACGTGTCAGCACTCCACCAAGGGCAGGGCCTTCAACATGTGCAACATCTTATTCTGTTGCATCACTTCAGCAATATACAAATAGCTTTGAAGAGCAAAATTTGATAAGAGAGAGTAGGTTGGGGAAAGTGTACCTCGCAGAACTTCCTGAAGGCAAAGTATGTATCATACTATCAAGTATTGCTCTTTTAGTTGAGGAACTTGTGCTGAAATATAAAACCATCTTGTTGCCTTATGCAGTTATTGGAGGTTATGAAAATCGACAATGCTAATGATAGAATACCAGTAGATGACTTTCTGGAGCTGGTTGCACGAGTATCAGATATTAGGCACCCTAACATTCTTGAGCTTGTTGGATACTGTGCTGAATATGGACAACGGTTACTGGTCTATAACCACTTCAGTAGAGAAACACTACATGATGTACTACATGAGGGAGACGATCCAGATGATACATTATCCTGGAACGGCCGCCTCCATGTTGCTCTTGATGCTGCAAAAGCATTAGAGTAAGATGTATTTATTTTAAATGCTATGTTAATGAGCTTGTGCACATTTAATTTAGCTTCTAAAGACATCCATTCTCTGTATTTATTATTCTTAATCACACTCTTCATTCAGGTATCTCCATGACACCTGTGAACCTCCAATTGTGCATCAGAATTTTGAACCAGCCAGCGTGCTCCTTGATGATGGATGTTCGGTACGAGTCGCTGAATGTGGACTGGCAGAACTTATGGGGTCAAGTTCTGTTACACAGGTAATTAATGTAGACCGTATGATTGTGATTTTTCATATCTTGTATAATTAATAATTGGATTGTGACTGAAACAGATGACTCAGGTTGAATACAGACATGAGCAACTTAGTCTGTCCCTATGTTGCATTGTATTTTTTTTCTTATGACATGGTTATAGGGCCCGTTCGGATGAAATAGAAGCCGCGTCTTTTTGCTGTGCTGCTGCAGCCACAGCGTTGATTTTCACTGTAGCAACAACTAGCTACAGTAAAACACAACGCCATAAACATCTGAAACTAACAGTCCCATAATCATTTAGTCACTGGTCTATCAAATTGATGAACTCATAGAACATAACTTCGCAAACATGCTGGGATACCATCCAAACCCTGATTATAATGATGTATCTACAGTAGGGATGCAAGTGGGTATCAGATGGGTATTTGTGGTTCAAGCCTCTAGTTCATTTTAGAATTAAGTTTATGTGGTTCAAGCCTCTAGTTCATTTTAGAATTAAGTTTATCCTACTAACATTACAAGGTGGAGAGGAGTTAGTTCATTTTAAAAAGTTTTGGGCCGACTCACAGACCCAGAAAATATAAAACTTGCATCCCTAATCTACAATTAGCAGCTACTATGACCTATGAATCCATAAATGCTCTGGTGAAGCTACATTAGTTCTGAGTCTCTTCGACATAGGGATGCAAGTGGGTACCCAATGCGTAGTTGTGGGTCAAATCTCTAGTTTATTTCATGTACTACCAAATTTTGGTTCATTTGGGAGAGTTTTGGGCCGACCCATTGACCCACAAAATGGAAACATACATCCCTACTTTGACAAGATCAGAACTAGTGTTGCTAATAGAAGGTGTCACGCCTTGACAAGGCGCATATTCAAAACAAATGGAAGCTTGCAGTGTCACTCAGATTTACCCCCACTCAAAATTCGTGGGCATAGACATGGATGCACACTTGATTGTGCAGCTGGTATAAGTAATAATAGAGGTAAGAATGGAGAACCAAAGTTTGTGTGTCAAATATGGCATGCAGGATGATGAATCTTTCAACAAAAAATGTTTGATTATTGAATGTGTTTGTGCATAAGTTTTATCAAAATCTTGGGTGTACGGCCTATCTACATGACTGCACCAAATTTATATCATCTAGTTTCCAATGTCGCTAGCCCACGAAGTTCTTTTATAAACTTTCATAGCATTTGCCTCATCTTAACTGCAGTATCACATGAGCTGTTGAAAATAAGAATTGGAAATCGACTTATCAACAGGTGACGGTTGTGACATGATATGAAATTCACTAAAATTGTGTTCCTTTTGACCTCAGTTGTCAGGTCGCATGCGGGCTTTACTAAATTATGAAGCACCTGAAATCCATGAATCAGGGGCTTTTACTGATCGAAGTGATGTTTATAGTTTTGGTGTGGTGATGCTAGAACTTCTTACTGGCCGTAAACCATATGACAGGTCAGAGATCCATTGTAATCTTCATGCTAATAGATCTCTTTTGTCATTATTTAAATTACTCTGTCTAGAGAAAGTATCTGAATAAACTCTCATGTACATTTCCTCGTTATATCTGAATGCAGTTCTCGCCCACGTCATGAACAACATCTTGTTAGATGGGCTGGTTCTCAGCTTCGTGACATTGAGTTTCTATCAAAGGTGGTTGATCCTTTAATTCAAGGAGAGTGTTCTGAGATACTGTTGTCACGCGTTGCAGACATCATCAGTCAATGTATTCAGGTAATTATAAGATTTATTGACCCAGGAAAATACACATGCTGCATAGGCCAAAAAAAACATGTTTTTTAGCACATCTGTCCAGTTCTATATATTAGTCGTATATTCAAGTTCTATTGCATATATCTATTTTATAAATCTGTATTTGATTGTACTCAACTGAAGTACGAGTAAATTTTTATCAATTCACTATTGCATTTACTTCTTTTCTTCTCAGATCACCAATATTTCAGTTTTGGATCATGTGGCTGATCTGAAAATTTCTTATGCAGTTGGAACCAGAGTTGAGGCCATCAATGTCTGAAGTCGTCCAAAACCTATCTAAAATTGTACGCGCTTCTGATGAGGAACCAGAGTGACAGATCAAGGAGGAACAGTCCATCTAGGAGCTCAGCTCACGCAGATAGTGAAGACACTCGGTGAATACACCTGTGCATTTTTTTTTGGGGGGGGGGGGGTATATTGGATACGATTGTCAGCTGGTGTACATGACATTTTGGAGCCTCGTTTTCTTCTCATTTGTGTGGTACAACCAGGGAAGAGATGTGGGTTCTCACTGATGCCAAGCAGATTCCTATGCTTCTCTTGATATAATTATTTCACTTTAGGCTGTATCTCTTGTAACTAATTTGTTATCATACCTAGGGAAGCTCATATGATATTTTTGAGCATGTCTTAGCCCTCATCTCTCTGGAACAGTCAGAGAAAAAATATCAAGTAGCTAACTCGATATGTTCTGTTGATCTTAGAAATCTGAAGTTACAGAGATCACATGCAAAGGCAGATCAATTTCAGTTGACATGGAGACATAGTGATGGTCTTGGCTTTTCTGCTCTTGACATGCAGATCCTCCTTGAGGCCAAAGTACCTCTATATAAGGTACGCATCATGCACTCCGCTCCTGCTATCTCATTCATTCATCATGTGGTTGATTACAGTCTCCGGTAATGGTAAAATAAATTTTTTCGAGCACCAATTGCCTATATTTGGCTTGGATTTGTATAACTTTGAATAAATAATCCTTCGTCGCCTTAGAAGAGTCAACATTTGTCAGATAAAAATGTGAAAGCATAGTCCTTTCTGTCTCACCAGGTGTGGTTACTAAACTAATTAATGAACTCTTAGACATTGTTGCTTTCATGCCTTTTTCCGAGGAAGATGACTGGTTTCAGCACAATTCTGGGTTCCATCTGCAACCACAAAACCAGCCGACTACTCAAAGACAGTGACAAGTGGTCATCACTTTCGCCACAGGAGCGGGCTAGTTGTTGGTTGAGCACACAGTGTTGAGGACCGCACCTGTTTTCGGAGGGCAGTTTTTATGCTTCCCACATACCATGCCATGTGGGTGGTGGCAACTTGGCCAGTTGCGGAACCGTGCAATGCACCATACCGTACTTCACATTTGCGAGGCTGGCGAGAATCCTGGAACAGGTGTTCTGCCAAGTGCCGGCCCCCTCTCTACGCTCTCCCTAAACCCCAGCCACTAAAATTGTATCGTAATACAATATTGTTTCACCGGACCATGTCTTCCCGCTGGTCCATATTTTGATCAGGATGGCTGACATGGCGTTGCCTCTTTTCTGAATCTAGGTGCGCTGGTCCACACGTCTCACTGTTCTGTGGCTGCTGTTGAGTTGAGTCACACGCCATGGTACATTGAATAATTTGTCATGGATCAGCAAATATCTGAATTCTGAAGCCATTCGTCTTCGATCAATAACTGAGAACATTCTTAGTTGGGAATGCCATATGCATTGATGGCTCCTACTTACCATCTTAAATTATATGTCTATATATAATTTTTTGAAAAATTATAACTTATTTTTACTTCTCAATACATAGTTGACTTTTAACATATACTTTGAATATTTTATTAAAAAATTTGTTTAAATGTATAAATTTTGGTTATTATTTGATTTATCATTAATAAAATTTAAATCACTACTAAGAATTTTATATATTAAAATAAATTATTTGAATAAAATGAATGATTAAAATTAAAATAAATTATTTAAATAAGACAAATGATTACTTGGTGTTAGAAGTAGGACACAGGAATGCAAAATGCACTCACAAGGACTTTTTCCTCCGGCTCAGCGAGGAGGTACTCTGTTTTGTGGCCACGGATCGTCGTGCCGTCGCTGGCTACCCCTCCCCAACCAACTGCCGAGACCTTGCTGGTAACGCCTCACCAACCAGCGGCGAATAATAAGCACTTGTTTAATCCTAGCCTTTTTTATAAACTTGTTTAATCGTCGTCTTGCGGCCGTTTAACCATGTCCTCTCGCTAATTGCCTGGATCGCTTGGAGTGCTTCAAGAGACCTTAGAATAATACCGAGTGCCATTTTTTTCCTCTTCTCGGAGGCACTCGGATAAGCTCCATCTACTAGATCCAGGCTACTAATAGATCGAGCTTATCGGATGGGAAACAAAATCCGGTAAGCTCCATCCATCTATTTTATTAGATTTATTAGATTTTACAGACGTGTTAAAATATTTGGAGTTAATCATAGATATTTATTTAATTAAATTACTGATGGATTCGATTAAAAAAAATTGATGAACCCAATATTAAAAATAATAAACTTTATACTCTCTCTAGTTTTAAATTATTAACACCGTTGACATTTAACATGAATTTTGATCATTCGTCTTATTAAAAAAAAATTGTTTCAATATGTAAAATTATTAGTTATAATTTAAATTTCACTAATGATGAATCAAATAGTAAAAAAATTTATATATTTGAACAAATTTTATGAATAAAATGAATAGTGAAAGTTAATGTTAAAAATCAACGGTGTCAATAATTTAACCGGAGGGAGTATTATTTTTAAATTAATGATTGAGATTAATTAAGGAACTGAAGATTCCGTTACCGCTCAAAGGCCCTAACAAATCTCCATTTTAAATACCGGCCACGCGATCGCTGGGAACCTCCAAACCCTCCCGCTTCTTCGCCCGAGCGTTCGCCCACGTTTTCCGCCTCAAATGCGCGCAACTTGCAACCGGTGAACTCCCGAGCCGCTTGCGTGTCCAGCCAGCGAGGTGATCGGGATCATCATCCGATTTAGCCATCGTCGCCGCAACCCAAAGGCTCCAGAATTCGAGGAGAGCACTTGAGAGAAGAGGAAGGAGAACAAAATGGCCGTCGAGGCCAACGCGGAGAAGACGAAGGACCGGTGTGAGCTCTGCGGTGGCGCGGCAGCCGTGCACTGCGCCGCGGACTCGGCGTTGCTCTGCCTGCGCTGTGACGTCAGCGTGCTCGGCGCCAACTTCCTTGCGGCGAGGCATCAGCGCCGCCGCCTGGGCGTTGAGTCAGCCGCGACATCGTCGTCGGCTTCGTCCGCGTCGAGCAGCTCCTGCGTGTCCACGGCGGAGTCGACCGCCGCGCCTGCGTCGGGCGAGAGCAGGGCACCGAAGCGGCGGCGCGCGGGAGCAGAGGCAGTGCTGGAGGGTTGGGCCAGGCGTGTGGGCCTCGCGCCCGTTGCCGCGCGACTCCGCGCCGCGGCGGCCGCGGGTGCGGTCCGTGCACTGGACCGGTGCCAACGTGTCCCGCTCCGCGTCGCCATGGCCGCCGCGCTCTGGTCGGAGGTCTCTTCCGCCTCCGCGACGAAGGGAGAGGGAGGCGACGCTACGCTGCTTCGCAGGCTGGAGGCCGCCGCCCACGTGCCGGCGCGGCTGATGCTGACCGTGGCGTCGTGGATGGCGCGGAGGCGCCGGCCGGGCGCCGAGGAGGGCTGGGACGAATGCTCCTCGTGATCCTTTGCGATGCCTGAGTCCCCTGAGATTAGGGGATGCAAGTTTTGTATTAGGCCATGCCATCTTCTAAATACACAAGTGTTGATCCGCAAGTACCAATTGGGTATAACTAATTTGCATCTCTGGCTGAGAAAGATGAAATGGGCTACAGTAAGAGAATCAGAGGTTGTCTAATCACAGTCGTGTCATCTCTGGTTGAGTAACCACAACATCTTTTCTGAAAAAAAAAGAAACCACCATGCTCCATTGCTCCTACATTCTTTCACACACGGAACTCTGATCGGTGGGCTCTTTCTTTTCTGTTACATGGATCACGGGCGGCATAGCCCAGAACCATCTAACTTGGGCCTTTTACCACGCTACAGCCCATTACAAGGTAACAGCCCACAGTCTGTCTGCAGCATCTCTTTCTCTCTCCGTGCCAAGTTTGCCGACCCGACAGGCCCACGGCTGGGAAAAACCGCGCCCACCGCTTCGCTCCCCGCCGCCTGCGGCTGCCTCTGCCGCCAAGCCTCACCGCCCTCGACGACGGAGGCGTTTGGGGGATCGGGATCGGCGGCGCATTTGGGACCGCCGCCTGGACTTCACGGCGCCGCGCACCATCGATCCCGAGCCTGAAACCCTAGTTTGGCGTTTGAAATGGAGGGCGAACGAGCGCCTTGATTGGACGGACGAGGCAAGCGAAACGGCGGTGGCGCCTTCCCCTTCCCGCCGTCGACATCAGCCGTTCGTTCTCAGGTCGAATCTCCGAAGGATCCCCGTTCCCTATTCTGGTTCCCGCCCTACTAGTTAGGTTCGTACTTCGTTCTGATCAGTCGCTCGCTGGAGTGGGAGCGGCGGGCGAATTAGGTAGATGTT
>BCLH01000275.1:130844-171933 GCA_001602315.1 Zoysia pacifica
CGTGGGGAATCCACCGTCATGTGGTCTAGCTTCTTGGGCTTTTGGAGTTTTCGCGGTGGGGCAAGGACCGTGCGGACTGCGTTGCGCAGAATTTGGTATTCTCGCGAGAGAAAACACTCTTTATGATTTCTGTGAGTTTCTAGAATTTGTTTCTAAGTCCAGATGTTTTTGGATTTCGTTACATTGGACTAATCGATACGAACCTTCTGAAGAGAGCGGATTACAGCTTCTCAATATATGTTCTACCAAAACTATGTTGTCTTCCCTTTTCGCCTGATACTAGCTTTGCACAGCACACTATGTTTAGTACCGACCGTGCTGTGATGATCAGTGTTTTACGGTCAAATGCAGTGCATATTTTTCAACATACAACTTGTGCTGGCAGGTGGCGCTGCTTCTTTTATGTTAACAATTCTGTTATATGAGTTTCTGCTATTCAGCACTCAACCCCTGAGATTCAGCAGGCTGTCCTATTTTACCTGAACTAAGTGGTCCTCCCTAGGAAAAGCTTTTGCTACGAGAGGTGCAGTGCAGCAGATGGAAACAGCTAGCCAAGGTGCGAGATGAATCTTGTTCTAATTTTTCTGCTCAAAGATTGCTTTCATCCTTCTGTATTCTTTCCTTCCTGTCATGTTTGCTTGGTCTCCCTCTTCTTGTAGGATTATATTACGAATGTTTTTTAGTTTAAATCTTCTGTCCTTTTATAGATTACTAGTTCAAAAAATTAACATTCCATATCTGACAAATTGGTAATATAGGCAGAGAACTGCATATTTACTCGAATGATGTTAAGCAGAGTTGTGCGATGTAAAATTAACGCTTGGTCGAAGTAGTATGGTGTTTAGCTGAGCGAATTATGGTGGTTGAGGATATGCCGGTGAACTGAATCCAGGCCCGTCTTATTCCATAGTTCTATTCTCACTCTGTTGTAAACCATTGTTGTTAGACAACATAGTTCATTTTTTAACCAATTTTTTTCCTAACTACATCAATTAGAAAACAGAAGAAGTATATGTTAACTTGGTGAAATTAGCTAGGAGTACCTATTGTCCATCCAACAAGACGTGATTTTCAGAATCAAAGCATCAACTAGGAGTTGCAGAACTTAATTATGCATGTATATCCATGCAAATAAGATGAATTGCTAAAGCGATTGAAAGGTACAGTAAGCAACTATAATTCCACTATGCGTCTGATAGTTGTACTAGATGCAAATGGGTCTTTTAACTCTTGGTTTAGTCACCACATCAACTGATGTTGACTCAATTCCTTTTTTTTTTTTTCTCAATCATAGATCCTGCAAGGCTACATATGCTTGTTTTTCATGACCTGATAGTACATCTACCTTTTGCATGAAAGCCGATACAGCACAGAAATATGTTCTGTTCGAGTTAACATGACTCCTGGTAATGCCGCTGATAATTTTTTTTTTTTGAGAATAATTCCACTCTGATAAATTTGCAACGCGCTAGTAGTGTTGTGACAACTTGATACTCACCATTGAGTAATCTTGATTTTGATTTGTCCATGCTAGTATAAATTTTGACTAGAATTTTCTAACAGTCCATTTTAGACATCTCTCTTGATTTACTCCAAAGTTCTGCAGTATACATTCTGCCCAGTTTTATCACTTTCGTTTTTGAGAAAAAAAAGTTTTGTCATTTTCCAATTAGGCCACCACGGTGCCATTAGGTTGCTGTTGTAAAATCACTACTGCCCCGCCTCCAATACAGCTCCAGAATACATCAACCGGTCCGAATCATATAACCATGGAAGAGATGGACTTCACGTATGTGTAGGTCCCGAACGAAAATTATTGTGGGTCACTTCCAGCTTGACTTTGACCAATAATCTGTCAGCAGGAGCGTTTGGCGCAAGTATGTTCTGTGGGGGCGCTTAGCGAGATTCAATCTTCACGCGCCATTTCGTCGACCTTTCATAGTGGATGGATGATAATTAGTGCGGTATCGCTTCTATTTTTGTCTGAAATAATCTTAATACTGTAAGTATTTGGTCTGAATACTGTTACTGAATGCTAGGTTCTGTTTGGCATCTGATATTGTCCTACGCATAGCTGTATGGTAGGCTTGTTAGCTGAACACATGTTTCGATTTCAACGTTGGTAGAGCAATCCATGTCAGAATTGAACCAAACACGATAAGGCGTTATCTTTTTGGCCCACTAGTTGACATAAAACAGCCCACTAACAAAAGAAAAGCAGCCTGATAACGGCCCAGTAGCTGATACAAAGTAGCCCAATAGCCTCCTACTAGCCGAAGCAATGCAGGCCCATAACGGCCCACTAAATGAATGAAATGCAGCCCACTAACAGATCCAACCAGCACGCCAGCAGCCTATAACGACGCACTAAACGACGAAATGCCGCCCATTAAAGATCCATTAAACGACAACACAGCCCACTAAGGCCCATTAACAAACAGCAGCTCACTAAAGGCCCATTAACGAACGCAAAGTGGACCACTAACGGCCCAGTAACCTATGCGACGAAGCCTAATAACGGCCCACTAAACAACGTAAAGTAGCCCACTAACGGCCCATTAAAGATGTAAAGCAGCCCACTAACGGCCCGTTAGTAGACGAAAAGCAGCACACTGCTGGTCTATTAACGGCCTACTAAACTTCGAAATGCAGCCCATTAACGGCCCATACACAAAGGAGTGCAGCCCACCAGTGGCCCATTAATGCACACGAAGAAGCCCACTAGCAGCCCCTTAAGAGACACAACGCAGCCCGCTAACGGCCCTTTAAGCGACACAGCGCAGCCCACTAACGGCCCATGAAACGACGCAACGCAACCCATGAACGGCCCATGAAACAATGCAATGCAGCCCATGAAACGACGCAAATAAGCTCACGAACGGCCCATTAACAGACACAACGCAGCCCACGAAACGGCCCATTAACAGACAACGCAGCCTACGAACGGCCTATTAACCAACGCAAAGCAGCCCACGAGCGGCCCATTAACGAAAGCAAAGCAGCCCACGAACGGCCCATTAACGAAAGCAAAGCAGCCCCTGAACGGCTTATTAAACCAACGCAAAGCAGCCTAGTGCTTGACGTATTTGACGGCAGCCCACTGGTTGACGTATTTGACGGCAGCCCACTGGCAGCCACGTAACGAATTCGAAACGGTCCGTTGATGGCCTAGTTGCGGTCGTAACTTGCCATAAGGCAGCCAATTAGCAGCCTACTTACTGACGTACGTGACGTGAGCCCATAAAGGCCCTACTATTTTAACCGCTGCCCATTAGCAGCTCTTATTACAGTTTAACAGACCGCTAACCAACAGACTGCCCAACAGCCATCGCGCACTTTCACTTGTAGTCAGTACTAAAAACATTTTTGTAATCACAACGGATGCACTTCCCAGTTTAAAGTTGCTTATGACGAGGTGCTCAGGAATGTAACAATAAGATGGACAGTTTCGTTTGCAGAGTAAAATAAAACATCAAATGAACATAGACTACAAGAGGTTATCAGTAGAAGAAAACTGAAGCCATCAACTTGAATGGAACCCAGATAAGGCACCAGTCCTGAAAAAAGGAAAGGCAAGGTGTTACACTGTTACATACCAATTAATTCAAAATGCAGCTAAACGACCCAAGTGATAAAATAGCAGGATTTATTGAGGCATAGATAATGTAAAAACGAACTACTGCAGATATCATTGTATTACACTTACACAGGACACCATCATTTGTCTGAGAAGAGACTGCATTTTTCACGTGATTTTAGCAAACAATGCATCAAACCAAAGTAGCAACAATTTATCTGTACTGGTCATATTTACCAATTACTTGTAATTCATTTAGTTGACATCATAAGAGCAACATTTAGGTGTCCTGCCCAAGTAAGATATCTAGTTTCTTCCATAGATCAACTCTAGGCTTGACGACCTAATACCATGCAAGCTCTAGAGTGCAGAAACAAAATTAGCTATGTGACTGATAAAAAAAACTACTCGCTCGTTTCAAAGGAGAAACACAAAATTTGCAGGTAAACATATGGAGTACGTTAGTTGAAAGTGAAGTAGAGTAACATGCTAATTTCCAAATTTCCATTTAAAAATGTAATTTAATGCACAGCAGATAGCAGATTACATGACGAAATTATCGTATACTCATTAGCTGATCGATTAAGTAGGAATTTATTGATGTCAAATGGAGAGGCAGGAAGACAGCCGAGTTTCTTGAACTATAGAAAATATGCAGCAGCAGCAAATCCAATGAACGGCAACTTTTAATACATGCCTACATCAATCAACAAATGCAACCCTTCCATTCCGCATTTCACGATCATCTATCCTCGGCCATAGAGGAGAAACGCATTGTCACAATCAGTTATAGCACAAGTGCAGGCAAACAATCATCGCAATCACGTCTCACGACAAACAGCCGAGTCTATATGCAACCAACAGCGCACCGCATCTAGGTTCACAACGATGCCAGACTCCCCGCAATCCACCAAGTCTACCCAGACAGGGAACACGAAACCCGATCGGATCGATCCAGATCGTACAGGATAACAGGGAACGAGGCTAGAGGAGACGGGCAGTTGCTGGCTCACCTCGGACGGATCTAGTGCATCCCGCCGTGCTTCTCCATCTCCTCGAGGTGGGCGAGGTGGGCGCGCTCCCACGGCAGGTTGACGAGGTAGGAGAAGGCCATCCCGCCGAAGCAGACATGGAAGAGCGGCTGCGGCGACCCCGTCTCGATGTACTTCTCGATGTAGCGGTCCACGGCTTGGTCGGCGTTCTTCTTCACGTTCTCCCACGTCAGCCGCGGCTTCAGGTATCCCGGCACCTCACGCACCTTCATGCCGCGGATCTCGTTGTACAGGGCTCGCCAGGCCATGGCCGATCGATCTCCTCGCTCGCGCACTCAATCTCTAGGGTTAGTTCGTCGGCGTCAGAGAGTGGGGTGGGGACGAATGGGGAGGGGATTTGTTCGGGAACAATCGCGAGGCTTGTTGGGCCAGGCTGGGCCGGTGTTGATTCCTGCAGGGCGAGTTGTGCGCTTTATTTATTGGCCCATCAGTGGTGCATCAGGTGGGAACCACCTGGCATAGACGGAGGAGGCCGTCTTCATCATCCTCCCGCGCAAGCCGGGCAGAAACAAAAACGGCGGCAACGCTTCTCTTCCCTCTCCAATCAATTGAGCACGAACTACGTGCTAAAATTAGTGAGGGGTGTGCAGGGGGGTAGGGTAGGTCAGGATAGGGCGAAGCAAGGGGCTTCGCGCGGCATTGGTGGTTGAGAGCAGGGAGGAGCGAGGGCGCGGAGTGGGTTTGGCGATCACGGCCTGATGGGGTCGTGGCGCAAGGCCTACGGCGCCCAGGTCGGCCTCGCCAAGGTCAACAGCGGCTTCAAGGTGAGCGGCAATAGTGGCAGTCGCGAAGAATGATGCATCTTTTGGCCCCTTGGAAAGATCTCTCGGATACTGATCGAGCGACATAGAAAGAAATGATCAGAATGGACGAGTGTGCGTTCTGAGTACAACTATGCCCTGATTGATCCATGCGGATTCTGAATCCTTCTCTGATTTTACGTAATGCTCATTCGACCATTAATCTCTCTGATGAGTGCAATCGTTTGAAGTTCGTTGTTTGCCTGCCAGGAATTGGATATTGCAATTGTGAAGGCGACCAACCATGTAGAATGCCCTCCCAAGGAACGGCACGTCAGAAGTGAGCAGCTGTCCTGTTCCTTCAGCTTCTCAAAATTAATCTGTTTCCGGGATCCAAATCTGTTCTTATAGTTCCTCTCCTGCTGCAGAGATATTCTTCGCGATCTCAGTAAATCGCCCTCGCGCCGATGCTTCATACTGCACCTATGCGTTAGCAAGAAGATTGTCAAAGACCAAAAACTGGATAGTGGGCGTTTTTTTCTCTTTGCATCCACCTATCAATTCCTTCTCTCTAATTACCATGTGCTTAATTTATACCAGGATCATTCTCTCTTCACCACCTCAACTGTTTGTTTGTGCGATGGAATCATGCAGGTTGCATTGAAGACATTGATAGTGGTACATAGGCTTCTGAGGGAAGGCGATCCTACGTTCAAGGAGGAGTTCCTGGCCTATTCATATAGGCGAAACATTTTGCACTCAGCTAATTCAGTACGTCCTCCTTGTAGATGATGTCTCATTTTCTCTCTCCTTAACTTTGCAGCTTGGGACTGCTCCGCTTGGGTTCGCACATACGCGCTTTTCCTGGAGGAACGGCTCGAGTGCTTCAGGGTTCTGAAATACGATATTGAAACTGAGCGTTTGGTGAAATCGCCCGTGTGTTCTAGTAAGGTACTCTTGTCTTCTCACAGTTATTAGCACTAAACATTTATAAACGATTAGAGGATTTATCTAGTGTTGTAATCTTGACAGGCACATAGTAATCTTGACAATTTTGTATTGCTAAGCTCTTGCAAATTTGTTGATTGCATGTTGTTCATCAATTTGGATCCTTTTTTCAGAATTGCAGCCTGAAGGTGCTGCCGGCTCGAACTACCGCGTTCAATACGTACTAGCCCTGGTAAGCTGCAAATATTTTCTTTTCTTCCAAAGACTGATCCCGTGTTGTAAGATACTACAGTATTATTTGTCCGTAGGTGTACTCACAGAGGTATTACATTTCTTGGGTTTTGAAGGAGAGCTTCAAGATATGCTGTGCAGTTAACGATGGCATCATCAATCTTGTTGATATGGTGAAGTAGCAGTTCTTAACTGCATCCTGCCTCATGAAGCACGGTTTCTATCGTCGCTAAATCATAACGATACTTTTCTTGTCCCTACCGGTCTGCTGCAGTTCTTTGACATGCCAAAATACGATGCTATCAAGGCACTGGATGTCTATAAACGAGCGGGCCTCCAGGTGTGTAAAATTTTGTAGTAGTAACATGTTCTACTGAACTGAAGCTTAGCATAACAAGCTCACCAAATGCTAGTCACAGGAAAATTGGCATTGATTTTTTTTTTCTTTTTATGGATTCACAGGCAGAAGACCTTGCTGAATTCTCTGACTTCTGCAAACATCTTTGAGCTTGCCAGGACATTCCAGTTTCCTACGCTCAGGCAGGTTAGTTACTTTGTCTCTACATGACTACATCAATATTGTTACGATGTTTAACACTTCTCCCAATCGGAAAAAATGGCAAAACCTTTATGATTATGGAGTTATAACGCGTGTTGATCACGACTGCCCTGCAGCCACCTCATTCATTCCTCGCAACAATGGAAGAGTACATCAGAGAAGCACCCCGTCCCTCAATTAAGAGTGTGGTGAGTGCAGCTCTTTTGGGAAACTAGTAGGAGAGGAGCTTTTCTTTACTACTACAAAATAAAAAACTTTAAGTATTTTGTCTGTAACTCCTAAGGTTGCCAAACCAGGAGAGTGAGGAGAGGAAGCTACTGGGGTATAGCCCAAAAGCTCCGAAGGAACCCGAAGAGCCAGCTGAAGAGGAAAGAGAGGAGCCAACAGAGCCTGAACAAGAACCAGAACCTAAACCTGAGCCTAAACAAGAACCCCAGCCACAGGAAACAACTGGAGATTTACTAGTAAGCTCAAGCATTTCACCTGATCGTTTCTGCTTAACCATAATCATACGGTTATCTGCATACTGTGCCTTTATGTTCATCCTCTATGCAGAACTTGGATGCAGAGGTGCACCCTTTGGTCGCGGAACTCGAAGAAAGCAATGCACTGGCACTTGCCATCGTAGGACCAGGTACACTAGATCTCTTATAGGTCAATTGGATTCTTCTTAAAAAAAAATAGTGTTGCTGGTACAAGTGTCGACACACCTGGTACCACATTGTACAACAACCTTTCTTCTATCTATGTTTTCTGCTACTGACTTTTTGGAAATGTCAGAAATTGATATGGTCTTTGATGTAGGCGAGCACAACAAGGCCTCAACATCTTATGATCTGTTTGACCGTAACGCATCTGGGTGGGAGCTGGCACTAGTCACTGCCCCAAGCACCGATACTAGCCAAGCAGCTGATAGCAAACTTGTACGCACAAACGTCCTTACTCCCAAACTGCTTTGCAGATACCGAAGTAATGACAGAAACTCAGATCAATCAAGAACTAAATCACACTAATACCATCTTCGCATCTGGTAAACGCAGGCAGGAGGATTCGACAAGCTGTTACTCGACAGCCTCTACGAAGACGAGGCGAGGAGGCAGCAGATCGCCAGCGCGACATACACCGGTAGCCTTGGGAGTGGAGCAGCCAACCCTTTCGTCGCCAGTGATCCGTTCGCCATGTCCAGCAGCTTCGCGCCACCCGCTAATGTGCAGCTAGCAATGATGGCTCAGGGACAGCAGCAGTATTTTCAACCGCAGCAACAGTATTCTCGGGTACAACCGCAGCAGCTGATCACTACCAGCAGCAGCAATATTATGCGCCTTCAAATCCTTTTGGGGATCCTTTAAGTGACCTCGTAGCAATGGCTGCTCCTCAAAAACAGGGCAACTCAAGTTTTCTGTGAAGGTCTCTTTGAAACACAACAGAGAATTTTACAGAAATTAATTTAATTTTACAGAAAAAATGTAAAAAATAGAAAAAATTCTCGCATTTGAAAGAAAGCTAAAACTACTCAATTCCTTCACATTCGTTCTAACTTGAGTAGAGCAGCACCTGTATAGCTGAGTTTCGTGCTCGATTAAGAGGTGTATATTAATGTTTTCATTAGCAACATCCAAATTTTGGAGTTTGACATAATTAGTGCCTAATTATACTGTTCCTGCTACGCTGAATACATGCAGGGGCAAGATGCTCGTTGTATACTGAAACAAGGCTGTTGTAGAGGGTGCCACATGGATGTAAGCTCTTGGATGATGCAGATCAGTGTGTGCATTATATTACATAATAGAGATCGAAAGGTAGAACAAAGCAGGATATAAACTGGTACGCTAAAGTGCAGATATGGCTCTCAGCAACGCTTATATCAGTAAAAAGACAACTACTACATCAAAGTGTATATACCCATAATATATGTTAAAAAAAAGTTTGGCACTTGACATTACCTAATGGAATTCACATTTAGTAAAAAAAATAATCACCCAAATATGAATCTTCGTTACCCTGCCCTCTTAGCTAGATCAAAGCACCCGTCGTCCAAACAGGACATGTTTGTTACCGATGCCTGCCCCATTATGGGAATCCGAGATCGATCAGCCCAAAAAAAAAAAAAAAAAAAACAGATAGACAGTCGCTTTTCAACAGACATAAATATATATGGACATCGTACTTATTCAAACTGCAAGAATGCCCATCGCTTATTACAATGTGAATAAATGATACATCATACATAATGGAGTGTCCTTGAGCACTGGCGACAAAAAGTGGTACGACTAAATGGTGTGCAGTGAAGAAAATCTTGTACATAGTCTCAACCTACAACATCCGTATCTTATGAAACATCTGGCAGTCCTTATTGTTTACACAAAATTTACAATAATTCACCGCGCCTCATCCTCCAGATTGCGGAATCCAGCAGTAAGGTCATCATGCAGTTTCTGGAATTTGGCTACTAAAACATCTTCACCTTCTGCAGGATCCTCGAACTTTTGAGAACTGTAATGCATATATCAAAAGAATTGTCAGTGATATCATATTTGAAACGTAGTTTCGAAACTAGATAAAAAAGTACTTACACTAGGCGGTAAAATAAATCACCCAAGCGATGCTTTATGACGCTGTATGTTATCTTTTGGCCATCAGATCCAGCTGCCCGCTCCACAGCCTACAAATTAGACAAACATATAAAATAAGAAATTGCAAATGCACATTAAACACTAGAAAGTTGGTGTCATTAAACACTAGCAAGTTGACGCAGATAGGATAATAGTTCTTTATAAATTCAAAATTTCAGATTACAGCTGGAAGCTCATTAAACAGCTCAGAATATTAGCCCTCGAGCCTACCTGATTTGCCAATGTGTTGAAATGAATGATGTTCCTCATCATCCAAACGGATTTGTAGAACGGACAGAACTTGTCATATCTATGTCAATCAGCAGAATTGCAGGGTCAGAACTAATATTAAGAAACAGGGAACCCAAAAAGGACTAATCAAATAGGAAACACTCACGGTGTAAATGCGTTTTGTGCCAAATAATCTTCTCTTAGAAGCTTTGCTGTCTCCAGAGTAATTTTGTCAGATTCTGCAAGGGCGTCTTTACCAACGAGCTGGATGTATGGGTGGAAGAAAGCAATTGTCAGGATTATTGAGTGAGGAAAGGATTAATTATAGGAATACTATATCTATATGAGATAAATAAAAAAAACTGTTTACAGCAATTATTTGTAACGAAAAATGAATGTCAATGTGCATACAATTTTATTCATTAGAGGTACAAGACAGCATAATAAATATCAAATGGTTAATCAACAAAGCCAAAAAAAATTATACCTGCACAATTTCATTCAGATCATCCTCCCTCTGCAACACTTCACGTGCTTTTGTCCTGATATCAATGAAATCTGGATCGAATTTCTCATAGAAAGACTCAAGGGCCTACAAGGCATATGATTGTATGGTCACATAACATCACCACAGTATTAAGTGTAGATACTACAAACAACAGCAGCAGCAACAAAAGACTTTTCGTCCCAAGCAAGTTGGGGTAAGCTAGACATGAAACCCATAAGAAAAAATGGAACCCATAAGAAAAAAGGGAAACAAACACCACAAAGAGAAAAGGAAAGGACAAAATAGGCACTATAGCAAATAAATAAATATTTTTGTGAACCTTTTCTAGATAACTGAAAAACATGTACAGCTTACGCAAGAAAGAAAATAACCTTCGAGTATTTCGAATAGGAAATGAGCCAATTCACTGATGGGAAATGCTTCCTTTGAGCAAGCTTTTTATCTAAACCCCAAAAGACCTGAAATAAGAGCAGGCACGTGTTGAAGCAGTGGATTGGTCTATAATTTAGTATTAAAGTAATTTAGCAGCTTCCTCACCTGGACAATACTTAGGGTTGCTGAGGTAACAGGGTCTGAAAAGTCACCACCAGGAGGAGAGACAGCCCCAACAATTGTGACACTGCCAGTCCTATCTGGACTCCCCAGACATTTTACCTTACCAGCACGTTCATAAAAGGATGCCAACCGTGCAGCCAAATATGCTGGATAACCACTATCAGCAGGCATTTCAGCCTGGACCAATATAGAGCAGCTTTAGTTTGTGTCAAATAAACAAGATGCCATAAATAATCAACACCAAATGGAACAACAAACCAAAGTATTTCCATATGATATCCTAGCACTAAATCAGCTCTGTTACAATATGAGTAAAGTTCCCAACTAAACGGCCATCAAAGTAACAACTATCAAAAGTTCAGTACCACTAATGTAAAGCTTGACTAACAAATTAACAGTGTATCCTTTTCAACTTTGAACCAATATACTAAATGTCTAAACCACTAAATATTAGTTTATGGCTCAAATATCCAATTTGCTAAATGATTGTACCCCATAAGACGGTTGTTGAGAATATACTGGTGACAAGAATGCTAGTACATAAATTACAGATGACATATCAATGATACAGGGTAGATGGCGACAACAAAAAAATTGCATTGGCACAGCACTTAAATTCCTTAGAACTCTCTAGAATTGGTTATGTTAGAAAAAAAGAGTCTGATAAAAAGTGGAAAGTAGGATAGAAGATAAGGAACATACCAAACGTCCTGAAATCTCACGCAGTGCCTCGGCCCATCGGGAGGTGGAGTCAGCCATCATACTGACGTTGTAACCCATATCACGGAAATATTCAGCTATTGTAATTCCTGAATGAAAAGGATAGAAATTTGGTGGTTTAAAAGTATAAAAGAATGGTATTATAAACTGTGCCAGCATGTTATATCAAAGCAATCAGGGCATTACCTGTGTAAATGGAGGCTTCACGAGCAGCGACAGGCATGTTGGATGTGTTAGCCACCAGTGTTGTTCTCTTCATGACTGATTCTTCACGCCCATCAGGCAATGTCATTGTCAACTGGGGGAAGTCCATAAGAACCTCAGCCATCTCATTGCCTCTTTCACCACAGCCCACATAAACCACAGCTTCAGAGTTGGAGTACTGTACACAGGATTTGGCTCAGTACATAGATGCGATCACATAAAGACAATCAGTAACTGCTGCAGGCCTACAGCAAGCTACAACAGCAGGAGCTACATCAAGATGGGAGAAACAATTATCACCTTGGAGAGTGCCTGACTAATGACAGTTTTCCCACAACCAAACGCTCCTGGAATAGCACATGTTCCTCCCAGAACTGAAGGGAACAATGCATCAAGCACGCGCTGCAAAAAATTAAAAATTGAAAAGATATTAAAATGAAGTATGATAAGGGCATCTGAAAATATTTTTTTATTCAAGCTTATAACAAAATGATATAAAAGAATGTATAAGTCATTTTGTTATGGACAATGAACCTCAATGCAACTTATATACAAACCTGCCCTGTTAGGAGAGGTGTATCCGCAGCAAGCTTTGATGCAACAGGCCTTGGAGAACGCACAGGCCATGTCTGCAAGACAATCAGTTATGCACATTAAACTATTGGTTTAATCCTTTGAGTTCTATCTTCACAAAGGAATTCTATTTTACCTGAAGCATAGTAAATTGCTTCTTGATGCCCTGAAATTCCAACTCGAGCACTGTATCCTGCACATAGCAATCACGATGTTTCAGATAAAGATCAACAAAGCTTCAATATACCAAATAAACAAGATATGGTACGTGGCGAATTGGCGATTTGAGCATTAACTTACCTGCAGACTGTACTGACCAGTTGGTGCAATGTAACTCACTTTCCCCATAGCACCAGGGGGAAGTGCAACATGGTGCTGCATCAATGTGTTCTCAAAGACAGTCTGCCACATCGTCAACAATGATTAGCGTAAATTTAGTCCATGCTGTACATGTGTACACAAAATGCTAGCATTTTGCAGAATATCAGATGAAGAATAATGAAACAAGAGCTTACAGCGTACAGATCTCCACCAGTGATAACATCACCAATAGCTGGATACCAAATGAAAGGAATGATTTTTAGATGCATCACTAAGCACATAAAACTATAAAGTAAAACAAATAGTATGTCTACTATTAGGAGCATTGCAGATGCTATAAAAAATCATTACCTAACTTCTTTGGCTGAAACTCCCATTGTGCATCTTTGTCAAGGGCAGGAACTGAAACACCACGAGGAATGTACACATCTCCAGACTTAATCGCAATGGTTTTTAAAGGACGCTACAAATATAAAAAAGGGGGCATGAGACAAAATAAGAAGCAGCAAGAATGAATGACAGAGTAAGACGAGTCTTATTGTGCTTAGCTAACCTGGATACCATCAAAAATATTTCCAAGAATTCCAGGTCCCAACTCAACTGAAAGAGGCTGCATGGTGATAGCTGTCATGTGTTAAAAATGGTAATACAAGGAGGACCTTCTAAGATATGAAACAGAAGGTCACAAAACACACCTTTCTTGTTCTCAAAACAGGGTCATTAACCATAAGACCAGCAGTTTCCTCATAAACTGTACAAAAAATGACAGCATTTGTGAAATTACGCTCTAAAAAAGGAACAGCATTTGTGAAGTTTGTATTGTTTGAAAGTTCAAAACTTTTCACATCTCGTAATTATTTTATAAGATAGATGTCTCCTGTTTGTGTACCTTGAATTGTAGCAGAATCACCCTCAAGGCGAATAATTTCTCCAATGAGATTATCATGCCCAACACGAACAAGCTCGTACATGGCAGCACCGCCCATTCCATCAGCCACAACCACAGGTCCAGAGACCTACAAGTACAACAACAGTGCAGGTATCAATAAAGACATCAGAACAAAGTGAAATAACCTACATATCTAACTGTAATACAGAACACTAAAAGAGGTTGCCATCCTTGACAAACAATTATGAAGAGCTAGGTTCAGCTGTGGTATCAATGAAGGCAAGCCGAAAGTACAAGTATGCACACTGTCGCATCAAAATCTCAAACTACATCTAACCTCCACCGAAACAAAAAAAACTGATGCATATTTTAACCAATCCAACTAACCTAACTACATGGATACACCAACAAAAAGCCAATTATCTGTAGATTTGCAATCAGTCAAAACCCATCAGAACCTTCCAATGACGGCAGCGTCGTTACCGTATTGCATAGATCAAGCCGCAGCACACTGGCTAGCACAAATCCCCAAACCCACTGGACCAAGCTAAGGCCCTCGCAATGCGTCCTAGATCCAATCGCCACCTCCAAATCGCCAGTCATGCGTAGAGATCCGCAGAAGTAACCGTCAACACCACCCAACCTCGCCGCTCAAGCAAATCTGGCAGCAATTCAGCTTGATCCGAGGGCGCAATCTCAACCGCTAGGCCGTACAGCTCACTCCCAGCAGAGATCGCGCGGAACGAGCGGCGGGATCTAACCGGGAGCAATGCGATAGGCGGATGAAGGGGAAAGAGGAGGAGGAGGAGGGGGCCGCGCGGACCTTGCGGACGTAGCCGAACTCGCTCTCCTTCTCGGAGTCTTCGAAGGTTGTCATGCGGTCGACGTACGCCATGGCGGCCGGCGGCGAGGGGGCTCGTCTGCGTCGGCCGGGTCGCGCGGCGTCTCGATCGGACCGGGGGACGAGAGGAATGGACGGGGAGGAGGGCCACGGAGTCGAGCTGGATTTCGCCTTAAATAGATGACGTCGTGGATTTTCATTTTGTCCTGTTTTTTTATGGAGTTCGTGTCGTGAACTCTGTGATCGGATCGCAGCTGGAGTGGGGATGGTTTAGGCAGATGGAGTGTGGGTCCGATGACCCTTGGCTTCATGTAAAATCAAGGGTTCCCATGTTGTCATTGAAACAGGAATTGATTATGTTATTTGAAATCTTCCTCGAGAATGTATTAAGGATTTCTACTCGAACAAAATTACAGATTGTATTTTGTGTAAACAATTAAGGTTTGATCTATTGCGACTCAGATCATTTGGACAAACAGTTAAGAAGCTTTAAAGTTCAAAGTTTTTAGACTACATCAAACTTCGAAGTAATACACAGCGTCACTGTGTTCACTCACAAATCTTTTTTATTTTAAAATGAGAACAATACATTTCCTCTAAGCTTAATGTAAGACCAGAGATGTTGTTTGCTATTGAAGAAAATGAAACTACCTGAACCTCATCATACTATGTCACAATCCATCATTTCATAATGTCAAATGTTTGGACTTTTTACACGATATACAGCCTATGCTAGAATCGAAAATTGGATCACAAACTTATGATGTAAAAAAAAACTTTCGAAAAAAATGTAAATAATAATCCAATGCAATTGTTGAATACTGGAGCGTTTGACTGCGACAGCAATGGTTACCTCGGTGTCACATGACCGGACGGGTATCTTTCAAGACTTTCTCTAGCAGTATCACATGGCACCGTGAAAACGACACAGACGTGTACAACTGGCAACACATCAGACTTTGTAACACTTCAGCCAAATAATGTGTTTGCTTTCTTTCATTGTCAAGAGGTTGAAATAATCTTTCAAAGAGTTGTAAAAATTTGGAGCAAACACATGTCATCCTCATAGGCTCTGTTTGGCACGAAGAATTTTCAAAGGAATGTGTTTTCTATGAATTGCTCCTGTCACTTGGCGTTTGGACCGGAGGAACGGTACTTCTTGTTCAAAAATGCAGGAAACAAAAACGCTACTCCTATATAAAGCAATGCTCTTCAAAATGCTACACCTAAATAAATAAATTATGAGTCTCTTACTTTGAACTAGCACTGATGCCCGTGCTAACACTACGGTCGAAGAAAAAATATTAAATTTTAAAAAATAATATATTAATATTAAAATTTGAAATTTCTCATTCTTCACCGTAAAAGTTTAAATGCAAACTAATCATGCAAATATACTTTCTTTATTTTGTTTTCACTGGACGACTCGAAATAAATTTGTTTTTGTTTACGAACAACTTTCTTTGAATCTTATATATTTGTTCTAGTTTTTTTATTTGAGAGATCTGAAAGAGCTCGTCTGTTATATTTGTAAAAGATATCTGTGGAGAGATTTCATCTGTTAGAGTTGTACAGTCTTGATGTCTGTTCCAACGCTAGAGTCTAAATAAAAATATTAAGTAAAAAAATACTAAAATTCTATTTGTGTGTTAGATTTCTTTCTCGCTAGGATTTCTAAGGCCTCTTTTGGAACGCAAGAATTTTACACGAATCTCGTAGAAATTTCATCCGTTAATATTAGTGTTTACGCTAGGGTATAAGAAATTCTAATGGTTTTTCCTTGGTTTTTCCTTTTAAGGAGTTGTCTCAAAAAAAACCTTGGTTGACGTCATTGTTTTTTATAACTGTCTGTATCTAACTGATTCATTGTTAACTCGTTTTTCACCATGCAGATTCGTTGTTAACTCGTTGTTAAAAAAAACCTTGGTTGACGAATTACACGATGGTGTAATAGGATCTCAACAAGACTAATTTGATATATGTTATTATAATTTTATAAACTTTAAAATATATTATTGATGTGTGAATGATAGATAATTCTTTGCAAGTAAATGAAACGTGAGTCTGAATAGCATATTTTAAATTTCACAAAATTATAATGTTATATATCAAATTAATCCATCTCAAAAAATCCAATCTATGGCACTAACTGATTCATTGTTAACTCATTGTCTAAAAAATATCATTTAAGGAGTTGTCTAAAAAAAATTTAGTTGATTTTTCTAAGACCTTATGAGAAACGTCGATGATGCATTTTAAGGAGTAGAGACTAGCCATAGTTTTCAGCAATGAAGACGCGTCTATTTGTGAGATAAATCAGAATGCAGTTTTTTTTAAAAAAATAAAGGAATAAAGGTTCTGACCGCTACATCTGATACGGCAGTGGCGTACGTACGTAGGATTTTAGGTTTTTATAAAAGGCATGTCAAAATTTTTTTTTTCAGCTGAATGGATAAAAACAACAGTAAATATAATAAGTAGTACCAGTTACTACAGACTAAAAAAAGAAAAATTGAGCAAAAAGCACTTGTCCTTTTTATCTGAATTGAGGGAAGAACTACAACATTAATTTAGATACTTAGGTGAAAAAAATAGTCTAACATAAACTTATATCAATATCTAAAATTTAATTATTGCTATTTTTACTAAATTTGATATACATATATAACAATATTTTAAAATTATCTATATATATTTACAATTTAAATGTCTGTTAAAATTAAAACTTTAACTGACATATACATTAAAACTAATTTAAGCTAAAATTTTAGATATACTGAGGCATAACTGACTCACGTACGCCAGTGGACACGGGATGCACAAAGCCATAAATCAGAAAAATCAGAATGCAGTTAGTCGAACCATAAGAAATATTTATTTTAAAATATTAATACGGTTGACTTTTAATATTAATTTTGACTATTTATTTTATTTAAAAAATTTGTTTAACTATGTAAAATTTTATTATTATTTGATTTATCATTAACAAAATTTAAATCATGATTAATAATTTTAAACATTTAAATAAATTTTTTGAATCAAATAAATGATCAAAAATGATATTTAAAGTGTCAATCATTTAAAAGAAGGGAGAGGGAGTAATAATTATGCTCATGAGTTCAGTCTCATAGCATATACGTATAGGTCTATTAGTCAGGTCTATTACAGAACGACTAGGCAATATACCGACACAAGGACTCTGTAAAACTCAAGTCCGCTCAGTTCATCAGCTAACACAGAAGCAGCTCACACATTCTCCTTGCATAACGAGCTCATTCATATACGCATGCAGAACCAGAACAGCAGGCTACGTACGACCTGCGGTTCCATGCTTCTCCTTCTTCTTCACTTGGACAAGCCGCCGTTGGAGTGGGAGTCCCAGCCCCAGACGTCGACGCCTGCGCCGCCGCAGCTCGTCACCTCGCTGGCCATCCTGTTGTCGATGCTCTGCAGCGGCGAGTTCTGGACCTGCTCCGTCGGGGAAAGGCCCGTGAGGTACGCGTCGTCGCCTGGGAAGTCCAGCCCGGCGAGCACGTCGGGGCCGCGGCACGCCTGCCGCGGGTTCAGCACCGGCGACAGACTCATGTGGCCCAGCCCGCAGGACACCGCGCCGCGCGCCACCATGTCCTCCGCCAGCTTCACCTGTACATGCGGCGGAGACAGATCGGGTTCAGAGAACTGGAACGAAGTTATCGTTACGCATATTGCTGTGCGAATGGGCGATGACGATCACCTTGAGTCTCAGGGCCTCGACGTCTGATTTCAGGATCCTGTTGTCCGTGACCGCGGTTGTGAACTGGTTGTTGGCGTCTGTCAGCTGCTTGAAGAGTGACGCGTTCTCGCCTCGGAGCTGGTCAACCTGTTTTCATTGAATAACCTGTAAGCATTGATCCAGGACCGACCGCAAATTTTTTTCTTCTGATTTTTCACTTATACTCCTATTTCAGATTATCTTGTGCAACAAAATTTCCTTTGAAAAAACGATATGCAATGACATAGCACACAGACGTACATATTGTAGTGTTTACCTGAGTCTCAAGCTCAGCTAAATGAGCTTGCTTCCTCTTCCTCGACCGTCTAGCAGACTCCCGGTTGGACACCATCCTGCGATTTGAGGCAATCAATTTAGCTTATCCTAATAGGTCGTCTTACGAGCTTCTTCATTCGACATCCAACATGGAATGCACAAAGAGAGCAACAGCGAATAACGGCTGGATATATAGATATCACTACTATATGATGAAAAAATGAACGGCAAATCACTGAAGAAAGCATAATGTTCTACTGTTGGTGTACCGTTTCATCCTCTTCACGTCCAGTGGGTTTGTGCTCTGCTCGCACGGACCACCTTCAGTATCAAACAACGAGTCGCTGTCGGAATCAGAACCGCTTGTGCCTCCCAAAGTTTGACTCTCTTTCACGTTTAGATTGGTTGCTGATATTGGACTCGCGGCTGCTGGACATGATTGAATAATGCGTGAGCAACATCGATGGGACAATATAGTTACTCAGTTCCATTCGTCAGATACAAATCTGTATCAGTCACGGCTCAAATATTTGATTGTGGAAAACCTTTAAGCTATTCAGTCCTTCCTTTTATTTTATAAAACAACTATTCGATCATTCAAATTTTCAGTTATCACGGATGATATGAATTCTGAAGAGATAAGTGCTCAGTCAAATTTAGCCAGAGGTGCAGCCTTGATGTCAAATACAGCTCTGAATCATTTATTTTCATACTCTGTTCTACTCTTTGCAGTCCTATCAACAGATGAAAATTGTGGAGAGGAATTTAAAAGTGAGGCAATACCGCAAATTGATGATTGTGACTCGATCGTCGTGGAGATAGCAGGGTGACGAGCCCCACCATGGTTATGGGACCATAGATGACTAGGAATGGTTCCATTCAGTGTGTTCTGCTCGGACAAAAGAAAAGAAAAGTAATTAGTGGAGTCATCGCCACATTGGCATGTCAAGGTCTACAGCCATCTGGAAGTAATTCTACTAAAAACACAAGATCTTCTGTTGCTACAAGGTAATCCAGAAGTTCCTACAGCCTTTGTAAAGTGTGCTAATTTCTTAGTAAGAATGTAAAAGTATAAAGTATATTTTTTTCCCTTGTGAATAAATAGTGAAAGCACGTTGCCAAAACAAAAGTAGCTAGAAAGAGTTCAGTTAGATTCGATGGTGCAAGAGACTAGATAAATTAGTATCAACATATTGGTCAGTGAAAATTTTACTGATCTTATCTTTGCACGTGTAGCAATTCACATAACATAAATTCTAGTACTACTACACCTAATTAAGCAGGTTAGAAAAACAAACAAACAATTTACAATCAGCTACCAAAATCTAAAATCACAGAAACCTACACACACGCGTAAAGCCCTCACTTTAATCGACACAACGGCAATTAACATCCTCTGTTTCCCACTCACCGAGTCGGCGAAGCTGAAGGCGGAGAGGTCGCCGCCTCCGGCCTGGAACATGACCCCGGCGTCGAACTGCGAGACGTGACCGGGCTTCTGCTCGGCGTCTCCATCCACGCCGCCGCCGATGAAGGCCTCCAGCTCCAGCTCCGACGGGCACTTCTTCATCTCCCTGCACGTACTCCTCGCTGCTCTCTCCGCGCCTCTCGTTCCTTCGGTCCTGCTCTGGATCGCTCTGGTGCGCGCGGCGTGGGCGCCGAGCAAGGCTTTTGTTAGCGACGGAGCAGGACTGCAGGAGACCCAAGAGAGAGAGGTCTTTTCGGCGATCGGAGGCGAGAGGAGAGGAAGGAGCGAGGAAAGGTGGCTGGCGGCAACGGAGTCCGGCGTGGAAAGCGGAATTCTCCGTCTCCCGGGCCTGCGTTTGTGAGGTATCTACGAGTTTGCCACTCTACGGTGCTGTGCCGTCCGTCATGCAGCGGTAGTGCGGTCCATGCTGGTTGCGTAGGACGGGTAGGAGAAGAGACGCGAGGCATAGCTAGTAGCAGCATTGGCCGCACAACAACAAAGCTAGAAACCGCAGGCATCTTGATGATGCGACACAGCAGGCATCTCTGGAAGCATCGATCCGTCTGTCCGTGGCAGCAATCAGCGAGGATGAAGGATCCGGTCCCGAGGGCATTTCCGGCAACACGCATCGTCAGCAGGCAATCAAATCCTGGCCTCTCTTCGCCGTGGGCCCCCGCAAGGAGCGACGAGGCCGGCGGGAACTGGACCGCACGAGCCCGGAGCCGTTCCGGAAACGGCCTCGCTTCGCCGGCGAAAGGAAGCTTCACCCGCGCCGGCACCGCGAGGGCATTTCGGCCAACTTGCGGGCGCGAAGTAATGGCCGCTGATTCGGATCCGCACCGGCCCTCTCGGGGCGCGGAGGACGACCACGTGGGCGTCCGCCTCCATCAACCGGGACCTCGTACTGCCAGGTCCATGACGTGTAGGGACAGCGCGGTGAGGGAGGCGGGCCGTGGGGTCGCCCGTCGCGTGGCGGCCACCCACGGGAAGCGACGGCTGCGTCAGCGGGCCGGGATCCTCTGCGCCGAGGCTGAGCGCGGCCAGGTTTTCGGCGGACACGTGTTGCGACGCCGCCAGCGGCTGGGGCTCATGCGACAGCGGCGGGGTCAGAAGGGTGCAGTATACGCGGACGCAAAGGATCCGGTGCGGAGGCTGGAACGCTGTTTGGTTCCGGCGACGGGAGGGGCGTCCGAGTCAGGTGACGCACTTGGCCGAGTTGGCGGCGTTGTCCGCTTGCGCGGCGCCGCACTGCCCACTCCTAGCTCTCAGCTCACCCAACCTCCTCTCTCTGGTGATACAGCATGAAAAACTCCTCTCTTTGTTTAATGGTTAAGTTTCTTGCTTGGCAATCGAGCAGTACGTGTCAATATGGCTGGCAAAGACGAGACACCAAATCCAACTTGTCCACCAGCAACCGTCGGCAGCCTTTCTTCTTTCCTTTTTCGAGGTGCAAATAATTTAATTTATATGGACAACGACATACCAGTACTCTCAGTATGATTCAATTCATAAGAAACTGGAGTACTCATTATTAAAAAAAAAACTTAATACTACTCTTTTCATTCTTAAAATGATGTGGCTGTTGACTTCTACCAACTTTAACTATTCGTTTTATTCAATTTTTTTTATAAATTTTATATATTTTATCGTAATTTGATTTATTATTATAATTAGTTGAATCACAACTTAAAAATTTACATATTTGAACTAATTTTTTGAATAAAAACAAAATATAAAAATTAATATTAAAAGTCAAAGATGATATCAATTTTAAAAAAAAATATATATTAATTAGAACCTTTTTCCCAATATGAAAACAGAAAGGAAGGGCGCATCCTGATTTTTTCTGTTACCACCCCTGCGTGGGCCAGGTTGGCAGTTTCTAATAAATGGGCCAACTAGCTGGACCAATGACGAGAACCAAAAGTGCCAGTGGGGTACTAGGCCGTGTGAGAAGCCCAGTAACCCATTGCCCTCGTCCCACTACCAGTCAACCGCGGCGGCCGCGGGCGCGGCGGCGACTCGCCGGCGGTCGCTCCCGGAACCCCCAGGCGCAGCCGTATGCTGCTTTCCGTGGCCAGCTTCGTCGACCGGTCCACGCCCTCTCCTTCGCTGGTGATTTCTCCTCACATCCGCCTCGTGAAATGCGTAAGTAAGATCTGTGAGCTCGTCTGGTTGCTACTTTATTTTTATTTTTTAAAAAATAACCTATGTTTGTTCCGGAGCACATTGTTCGAGTTTATTGTTACTAGTTTTTGATGGTTACTGTGAGCTGGTCTATTTATGCATTGAATCGAATAGGCATATGGTTTGAACTGAGTCATTCCATCACCAACACTAACTAGCAGTATTTAGTGCGCATTCCCATGTTGTCCGAGACTTTTGTGGCCTTCCATGAGGTTATTTGCTTAATCTGGAGTGTATGGAAATTGATGGACATCTGGCATTCCATACACTGCATCAATTGATATGATTGCCGGGTCAGAAAAAAATCAATGTCCTCAAGTTTGTAACGGCGAGTTTTGTTTTAGGTCGTCTCTTTTATTTCAATGCACAGAATGTTCTGCTCTTCTATTTTTTTTTTTACTTCCCTGTGCTGATCATCTGCATGTTAAAACTATGGATCCTTTGTGTAACATCCCGAAATTTCGAATTAATAAAGCGACGAGTTATCCCAATTTTCCGTTCCAATCAAAAATTATTTGTCCCGAATTTCGTTCTGTTTAATTCAAAATCTTTCTCTCTAAATCGTTCCGGTGCCAAAATAATTTAGTCCACGTGATTTTTCGTTGGGGCTAAAATTATTTTCCAAAAATTCCAGATTAAATAATTTCTCTAATTATTTTTCTCTTAATATTATCCTTTCTCACATACTCTCATCTCTATCTAAACCCTCCTATAAATACCCCTTCTTCTTACTCCTTTCCTATTCCCCCATTTCCCTTCTCTCTTCCAGAAAATTCAGTACCTGTCTGCACGCGACCTCCCCTGCGCCGCCGTTCTGATCTGCCTCACCTCCACGCGTCGCGTCGATTTCCGTCAACCGCTCTCCAGTTCTAGGCGTCGGCCCGCACACGCGTCCCCGAGCCGCTTTGCTCACGATTTCCCCGCGTGGACCGCGACCTCGTCGCCCATCGCGTCTTCGCTCGGTCTTCGCATCGTCAGGCCGTTTCGTCCCGCGTCAACCTCCCTATTCAATCGGTGGTGAGCTGTCTAATCTGTGCACTTCTGGTTCTGGTTTTACTTGAAGTCATTGTCAGTTGTGCTAGTGCGATTGTGGTTGTGTTTGAGCAGTGCGGCATTGTCCTGGAGCGTTCAATGCGTTGCTAGCCGCGATAGTCTTCCTGTTTTGTTGCTGCTCAGTGCATCGTTGAGCAGCAGGTTTTGTGTTTAGTTCTCGTTGGCTGTGCTAGTTGGAGCTGTTGCCGGTGGACGTCGAGATGTTGGTCCAGGTTTGAGCGCATGCTATCAGGATTGATGACCGTGAGAAGAGATTGCATGCTGCTGTTGAGGTTCTGGAAAAGGAATTAAGTCTTGAGTAAGAGCTTAGTTTTGGAACCTGTGCACTGATGGTCAAGGTTAAAATTCAGCGAGCTCATTTTCAGATTTGTAGTTTTGTTTATGAGTTTTCCCCGTTGACTGTCTTGGTAGGGATCTATGTATGCAGTAGTAGATGAAGTTTTGGCTCAAGTTGTGCTGCGTGTGGTTCCTAGGATCGTTAGAGAAGGGCTCGGCTTGAGCTGTGGCTATTGTCAGAAAGCTTGCCAGAGCGTACTGCTCTCGAGAGCAGGTCTAGAGCAAGAGCAATCCAAAGCTTTTTTTTTCTGTCCGGTGGAATTCTTTTCGTTCGGTTAATTTTCAAAGATTTTTGGAGAACTCCGTTTGATCTTAGTTGTTTTTTAAAATTGCTCCGTTAATTTGTCTCGTCTCGATTGTCATGTATGATTTCTCGAGAAATGTTTTACGCACGTTTAGCCTAGTAGTTTCAATTTAGATTTAATTATTGCTTTTAATTGTCGTGTACCTAGTGTCTGACCCTCTGTTCGTGCTGTGTTTAGCCAGTGATTCAGAAGAGGAGTTCCGCGAGCCCGCTCAGTTCGTCGACCTGAATCCCGACTTCGATCTCAAGTTGTCAGGCAAGCCGCGTTCTTTGATCACTTTGTACCTAGTATTTAAAACTGCATGTTTTTGTTTGCAACCCTAATTTGCATGCCAACTATTTTAAAATGCACTAGCAACATTCCTAAACCGTGCTTATTTACCGTTCCACAAATATCAACCCTAGAATTGATTTAGAATATTTATTTTATTTTTATGCTTAGCTATGATTAGTTGCATTTATTTTTATTTTAAACCTATCACTATAAAAATAGAATTTGTGTTATATGCTTTTGAACTGTGATTCAAATGTGTGAGTTTTGCAAATAACTATGCATAACTATTTAGCGGGGGCAGATTGGAGTATGAAGAGCTGGGGACTTTTGAAAAGTCTTTATGGGCGTACCCGTTGCGGGTACAACGGAAAGATCCGGGCTGGGATCTTTTTGTGAGACTTGTTGTTAGCGTTGAGATTGGAGATGGTGTCTGTCCTGACAATTAAGGACCAAGTTCTTCGAGCCTTGTACGTTCAGTTGATAACCATGCACACGATGTTACCCTATATGAGCAGTTGGTTTGATCTTCAAGCTTACCGAGACTGGTTGTTTACCCGTGAGTTAATGGTGTTGTGTTAGTATGGTGTAGAGTTTTGACTTCTCACATGAGATCGAGATACCTCACCTGATCAGTGGTAAGCTCTTTACAGCTCTAGGACCCAATTGCGTAGGCTTTTGGGATCTCTATCTTGGAGTACAGATGACGCCAGTTAAAGCTTGTGAATGGGTCTTGTGTGTTCGTCGGGACTACGACGGTAGTTCTCGATGACGCTTTTCGTGGGTCTAGGTGCATAACCTCTGCAGAGTTTTAGTTAATGCTCATTGCCACGTCTATTTGAAAGGACACCCTCTGAGTTGTGCTCCTCGTTGAGTAGTTTTGTTTTTTCTTTCTCCTTTTTTATTTCAAAATGTTTTTGACTCCGGCCTTTGAGCTGTGACCGAATGTGAAAATTACACCGACATTTAAAATGAACCTCTGTCCGATATAACGGAGATCTCTGCGAAGCAAGATAATAAAATTTGATAGTTTTGAAATAAAGCTTTTATGCATCTTTAAAATAAAATAAAATGTTTTAAACTTGCATTTAACACTTGAGCCATGTCTTTACCTTTGAAACCATTTGCATGCATACATAGTTGATAGGTAGTATGTAGTTTGCTGAGTATTTGTACCCACGGCTTTCTAATTGTTGTTTTCAGAGTATACTCTCAACTTCGACTTCGACTACGTCTCCGACGGACTATGAAGTCCGCTCCTACGCTCGAGCTAACCTGTGTGGAGGAGGTTCGCTACTACTGTTATGTTGATGCTTCTGCTGTCACACTTGTTGGATTCTCGATAGTGATCTATCTGCTCTGAGATATTTTCGATCTGCGCGTTGATGGACCTCTTTGGAGGATTTTATTCTAATAATTTGCTTTGACTTGCTATTTTCTATTTTTATTTTTTGTTTAATATTTCTGTTATAGTTTTTTGATTGATCGCTTGTGATGTCGTGCTTGCCAAACTTTTGGAATTGGTAAAGTCACAGAAGATCGGGACTTATCAAAATTGATAAGGTAAAGAAAATCTCGGTCGTTACACTTCGATGATTGGGCTGGTGTGAATATGTGAAGACATTTTTGATGCAAGTGAAATATGAACCATTCGGATCATGATGTGGAGTACTGTCCTCGATATGATTTGCCAAAGCCCTGCAGATATATGTCTATTTTTATGATATTGATATATTCCTTTGAAGCTAACGGAAGGAGCTCTGCCATTCATTTCAAGAAGAGTACAATGGACCCAAAGTGGAAAGACTGTAAGGGAATACAAACACCAACACATGCTCCAGTAGACGCACCCAAGAAAAAGATAGCCTCAGGTGCTGATCTAATATTACCATATTCTATGTATTAACCTTATACTGCAACAAAGGTTGAAATAGCATGTTCAAAAGGCAAAGAAATGATGCTTATTTACTGAGCACTTTGTTGTTTACGTTTATGTCTCACAACATTAGATGGATTGGTGGAGTTTTGTTCCACAAATGATTGATGCTATCTAAGTTTCCAAGCTCTTCCACCCTTCATATTGAACATTTTAAGCCTTCCGAAAATCATGACTATAATCAGGATGACTTTTCCCTTGTCACTCCATTTTCCAACAAACCCATATGAAGCATCCTTGCAGTGAACATCATGAACCAGCTGCCTCTTGCAACTATAACCAACAGAGAAACCCACATTTCCATATGCACTGCAGCAGTTAGACACCAAAAGTGAGGTCAGTAATGATAAATATGAGCACGTCTGGAGATTATAGTCAATCAGAGACTTGCCTGACAACTTCAAACAATATACTGAAAACATTGAAGTTTAGCGGATCTGTGGCCATTGCTTCCCTCTCAGTAATGCAAATGACCATAACAAAGATAGCCAAATAAGATAACTGGGAGAAGATCCAATTCTCCAATAGTCTTTTCCTTTTGTCTTTCTTCTCGGCTTTGGAATGCTGCTCACCATAGGTGGGTAAAAAAGAAGTGTAACCAGGGAGATACCTACCACAAGTTGGTGCAAATTAGCAATGAACTTCTCAATGATATGATAAAATTAAATTTCTGATATGATTATCTGCAGGTTATGGTCTTAGTATGTAAGATCTGACTTCTAATTCAGTGAAATAACATAGTACATAGTTAGCAAAAGAACTTACATCATTACAGTGTATAATACTAGGATTGCTGAAGAGAGGCTTGGCATATCAATAACGGATTCACCAGCATGCCTGGCATTAACTGACTGAAAAAGAGCGCTTACTATCTTTTGATAGCTGTCCATCTCCCGCAAAGCCTCTGAGCTCCATTCCAAAGAGCAAAACAATATGGTTTGCATAGTGATGAAGCTGATAACAGTTAGCATCAAATAAGCACACTCCCTACTACTCATAAGATGCTTATATCCAATGGTTTCCAAATGTTGAAGAATGAAATTGTATTCCTCTTTTCCAGTAACTTTCTTGAATGACCACAACATGAATCTCAAACATGGGGCAAATAATGTGTTCCCTGCTAGTATCTGAGGAATGATTAGTAGTAGCAGAATGCTGTTCTTCTGAAAGATTATCATATTTTCATTTGCTGGAGTGAAGCCACAATTTGCCACAGAGGAGATGGCTGTAAATACAGAGAATATGACAAATCCAATGCCCTTTATCTTCAGAACTCCTTGTGCATCCGATACGAGTATAAGGTAAAAGTAAATGCTCAGGAAGCTGCCAATATTTATTACTAGAAGGTAGACTAACAATACATAACCTAAAGATTCAATTGCCTTGAGCTCAAATTGATATTTTTCCTCCAAGTGAAGTTCAGACATCGGCACAGCAAGTTTGATGCCGTGGGTAGTGGTGGCACTAGAGTCTGTGGAACTTATAGATTCAATATCAATGTGAACTGCGGAGCTCCTTCTACTGGCTGACTCTTTTGTATCAAATTTGACCTTCATGAAGTAAAGACTAAGCATTGAAGTGAATACCTCTCCACCAACCAGCATTAAGATAGTCAACAGACATAGCTGAGTGCTGGAGAAATCCTCCATTTCAACAGTGGCCATGCTTGAGACAGTCGATGCAGATACAGAAGTAAATAATAAATCTAAATCTCTCACATAATTTGGCTTCTCTCGTGGCTTGAGGACCTTAAGAGCTGCATATCCAGCAAATGAAATCAAGGTAAAATAGGTGACCTGGATGAAGAGAAGATTGTTCTGATAGATGAAGTGGCAGGAGTGTTTCATGAATTGATGTGCAGATTTGGTAAAAGAAAGCAATTTCGTGACTAAAAATGAACAGAACTTTCGGAGTTTTTCTAGGAATACAACAAGACTGTGAACCATCTTTTTGACCACTTGTGTGAAGTGACCAGACTATTTTCAGGGAACTCTTGGCTCACATAGCGGTACTGATGAGAGCGCATTTATACTAGAGAAAACATATTCTCCGTCACTGTACCTCTGTTATTTTCATACATTGTAATCGCCATTTGAAACAAGATGAGTGAACAACTTGTCGCGATATGATGTGGGCCATAATGACTGAAGAATCATGACTCCTTCACAAATTCCAGATAGCTTATTAGAAAGTATCACAAGGCAAAGTGTCGAAGGATTTATTCTCAACTGTGTTTGTGGCAACAGATATTCACATGCTGTACATGCTAGTACATAATGTACAACGAACAATTAGCACTTCAGTGCAAAGATGTTGGACGTTTCCTCTTTTTATGCTCTGCATAATGCTTGTATGGAATGCACTTTTCTTCTCTCAGTCGCAGAGCATATTTCTTCATTTAGTCATCAAACATACTTTCATATAATCATATTACTACTGTACGTGCAAATTAAAAGTCCAAATAAATCTTATGAAATATTGGTTTTTTGAAGACCTATTTGTGCCATTCCAATTCGCAGCAGAAATTCCTTGACTTTTGCTTTCTTTGGTGACCCAAATTATATAGCATAAACTAGATAATAATAGGCCATTGTTCCTTATGACTCTGGTAACTCAAATTCGGTAGGGTCCTTCACTACTATTCTTTGAAAAGAAGTTTCTAGCATAGTATACTTTTGGGTAGAATTGAATTATCCTAATTCATAGGTTCCCTTAATTACCAGACCTACTACGTTCCAAGTATTTTCTACATTGCTTAGTGCTTCCAAGTATTTTACTGCACTTCTTATTCAGTCTCTACACATGTATTGTTCTACTCGTGCCGTGCTAGTACCAGTTGTCACAATTCTCTTAAGTTATTGGTTAGGAGGTTCGTGTGTAGAAGTACCTTTTGAATTAGATTCTTGCAACACCTAGCAGTATCTTCTATGCTATTTGTGCACCATAAGAAAGTGGACCTTTCAGAAGATTACATCCGTACCTTAGTTTTTTTTTTTAAAAAAAATGCCTTAGAATTGTAAATAGGGGATTATTGTCCATCTTTGTCTATGCTTTGATATACAAATTACTTCTTCTTTTTCCTTTCTTCAGAAGCTTATAGTTGTGAGAGGAACCTATGTGGCAGTGCCAAAAGATTGCTACAGGTCATTGGAGCCTGGCTGCAGGATTTATCTCCACAGACTATTTTTTTTGAAATGGTCTTTGATTATGCTTTCAATTGAAGCAGTTTGCCCTGCTGTAAATTATTATCTGCCCAAGTATATTAGAAAGTAACCGAGAAATTCAAGTGGGTTTGTAATTACTGAAGTATATTAGAAAGTGACTGAGAACTTCAAGTGGGTTTACCATGGCCTAGGCCAGACTTGGTTGAATAGAGAATTTGAATTGGCATGATCAATCATGGGACCATCCTAGTTCAGGCTAACAGAACAAGGGCTGGGTTTGACCATGCCTTGTTTCAGAACACCGATAAGTCTGAACCCATGCCTAAACCTAGTCTTAGCTGTGCCCGAACGCTCATCTTTATGCAGTACGCACTGTTTTTCCTTTCCTTGGAAAGATTTTTGAATATATGTGCATTTGATTGTCTCCCATATTCTGTAAAGGCCTCACAGCAATATATTCTATTCCTTCATAATCACGGTGATGCATGAATTGTTGAAGCACTTTGCAGTATGAAATATCATTGCTTACATATTTAGAATTTTCGTGACTTAATTGAAGAAATCCTTCAGTATTTGTGTTTTTCTATGCAAATTCCCATTATTATTTTAGGGTAATTACAGTAAGGGAAACCCCTACTGTTAAAAGTTTTCATGTTTTGGTTGCTTTACCTATTTTTTCAATAAATTGTTTACAGATCAGTCATTGGGATCATACTCATTTATTCATCAAATCTAAAATCTGAAATCTTATTTGGTTGTGATTTTAACAAGCACTCATAGTCCCTTTAGTGATACATATAGTATCATTTATTTTTCACTCAAGGTGGTCTGATGGAGAGCCATATGTTATACTTTTCAGTTAATTTTAGTTTTTTTTTAATTTATATTTGTATGAAATACAGAGCCTCATTAATACCAAAACAGTTCATTATGTTCCGTCAAAAGGACTGGTTGATTGGATTGAATTCTTTAAACTGGGTATGGAATAAATTCTTTGGAATGCTTTATACAGATGCTCCATACCAGCATATACTCACTATGAGGGCCAGGTATAATGTGCTAGTTTAATTGAATGAGTGGTTTTGCATATCATTTAGTGCTTCATTCGGTTATGGGTGGTTACTACAAATTCCTTGCAGCAGCAGGATACTTGGAAATGTTTGAAAGTTTTGCATTCTTTCGACGAGATATGATGCTGCCCAATTGGCTCATTAACTGTGTTGACCTTGTCCTCCAGTGGCTCATTATCTGTGTTGCCTTGAACTACAGTTTTTCCCTCGATTCACATATTCAGGTATCAATCAACATTTTTTCCTCTGATGCTTAATAGAAAACAAATAATTCCATATACCATGTTCTATTTGTTTGTTGCATGGAATTAACTGTTTTGCACTTCAGCCCATGCATATACACATTTATATCTGATATCAATTGTACATGAGGGAATATGATTTTTTAAGGCATCATTCAACATAAACAATTTGTGTGATAGCCACAGGGGTACTTGTCATCTTAAGCAGTTTGATTTTTTTTTAAATGATAGACTACTAGTCATCTTCATGTAAATTCTCATAGCTTACTTTCTTTTTAACTAGATGAACTTTGCATATTTGCTTTAACCCTCCGGATCAGCATTGTAGAAATGATTACATTAAGATTTTGATTCCGTTTGTTATATTAATGAATGAATATTAGACGCCTTTGGTGAACTCATTTACTTTCTTTTTATCTCTCAAAGTGAGTGACTATAACACAGCTTGACACTTATCCAAATTACTCTGCTGCGAAGAGATTTGGTTCTGCAGGAGAAAAGGTGTCCACATCTGTTTTGACATATCTTATATGGTCTTTGATATGTACTTTAATAAAACATTTTGAAAGTCACGGGATGTGGAAATATGATATGTCAGCATGCCAGTATGCCACCATTGGGGTGCATAATATGCGGAGAAATCCACGGTGTGGTCTCATATCTCTATGATGTATACCTTTCATGCATAGTGTGCATTAGTATTGAGATGGTCAATGCACACTACTGTTTTCAAATGGTACCAGAAACTTGCGGCCAATGTGATACTGCAGCCAATGTGATACTGCATCTTGCTACTTTCCAGAAAGTTGGAACTTGGAGCTCATTGCCTTTCTTTCATTATTGTTCCTCTTTTTTTTTTTGCCAAAATTTGAGTGATGGCAAATGCACCTTCGTTTAGTTTGCAATTACAGATGATAAACTCAGGTATTTCTGTTTGATAGGGACATTTATATGTTTCAGCTGATATATTCTGTAAGAAAAAATCAGTTGGCAGATTTTTCATTGGGACTGCACAGGAGACATGTTCGAGAAAAAAAAATATCAACAGTACCTATGTATTAGGTACATACTATCTGCACATACATGATGACATATGAATATATCAGAGTTGTGAACAATAGTAACTTGGCATTTGAATTGGTGGCAGTGAAATTCTTCTATCTACTAAGCAATAATTGGTTAGATATTGAGAACCCAGTATCACCTGAGGCATTTTTTTCAATCAGTTAAGCTGCAGGAAACTACTCTTTTAGCTTTAGAATAGCATAGAATATATAATAAAAAAAATTACCATGAACCTTAGTGTCACTGGTGATATTTATCAAATGTCGTAGCAAATCTTCCCCACCGAATACAAGGAAATGCAAGCACGCCTATAAGTTTTAGCATCTTACAGTGAGAATAGTCTCAACTTTTCGTCCTCTCTTTTATTCACATCATAATTTAGAAGCACTTTAGAAATTACTATTTGATTCATTTAAATGGTCTTTCCTAAATTACTATTTGATTCGTTTAAATGGTCTTTCCTATCTCTAAATTCTTTTGCTAAATCAGACTTGAGGAGCAGCTCAGTTGCATCAGGGAACATATCGGCTAGGCTGCTGCGATGCTTGAAGAAAACTAAAAGACCATTGGAGCAGAGCACGGTGACGCTGATTGGTTTTGACTCCTGAAGGCTTTAGATCCACAGTTCTCTTTGTGGTCGTCCATTAGCATTTGGTGGCATCGGCACTCAGAGCTGCAGAATGCTTTCTCTCCCCTACAAGTCGAGGTCAAGAACAAACAGGTAATTTGGATTCAAAAATAAATTTTCATTGTTGATTTTGAGTACAAATATTGATATTTTTTTTTGAAAGGATGTACAAAAAACGATCTAGATCCCCGTTGAATTTCAGCCAAAAGGGAAGAGTAATTTTTTCGTGGTAGTCAGTTGGGAGGACTGAGGAGTACTTATTGACCTGGCATATTAGATTAATTGTTATGATTGGCAAGAATATCAGCTTAGTCATTTTACAGAATATGACACCTCGTGAGCACTAGGACAACAAAACTGGGACATATTACTAAACAAATTGACCAAACTGACAGTTTGAAAGCAAACATGGAGAAGAATTAGGATGTTTCTGGTTCAGATCTGAAAGTAGAATGTTTGACCGTCTACTTCATAATCTGATGGAGGTATCTCTCACACATTAGAAATTAGAATTGAGTACTAGGCTTCTAGCTCGACTCTAATAAAGGCTAAATTAGTCTCGAACTTTGAAAAAAAAAAAGAACAGAGGAACGATTATGTCTAGTTAGGATGATTGATTTTCTAAGTCGCAATCTGATGGGGGAGGTATGCCTCATGTGAGAAATTAGAATTGAGTTCTAGACTTCTAGCTCTACTCTATTGAAGGCTAAAATACTCTCTGACTTTGAAAAAAGGGTATAGGACAGATGAAAGGTTATGTCTTGTTCTTGTAATTTGTAAAACAAGGAATTAATGAAATGTTTACTAACCTGTACATGTAGATATCAAGCCCATCGAGTCTCTTGTCACAAAGACAGCACCGGCTCAAGAAGTCAGTTGCTGGCGCCGGCGCTTCCTCGGTTTTCACAGGCCATCCTCCGCCGCCATCAATGGAATCTGGGTACACGCGCTTCCGTACTCTGTGGCCGGCGCCATCTTTACCGTTCATGTGCTTGATGACGCGCGTGTAGCTCTCGGAGAGCTCTGGCTCCTCGCGAGCACGGCGCCTGGCTGAGGCGCCAATAGCGATCGGCTCAGCCACGGTCAGGCACGCGTGGCTCATGGCAGCGACGATGCCGAGCCCGACGCCTCCAGCATCGAAGCTCTTCCTCGGCTTAGGCTCGGGGGAGCTGGCCCCGATGAAGACGGAGAGGAGGTTCGCCAAGGACGAGGAGGCGGTCTTCAGCTTGGCGACGGAGCTGCATCGAGCCAGTAAGGCCTTCTGCTCGTCTGCCGGCTTATCAGACCTCATCATCGTCTTGGCTAGCTCAGCTAAGTGTGTATATAGGGTGCGTATGTGAGTGAATCTGTTCTTCAAGTTTAGTGGTCAGTTCATTGGAACGTACAATGAGAGAGGGAGGGAGGGAGGAAGAGAGTGTTCTCCTCTGGTTCTCCCCCCTCTAGGCCAAGAGAGGCCGTGGTGGCGATGTTGGGAAGATTTTAAAGGGAAACGGGAGCGTTAGCAAGTGGTTTTATTGAAAATTTGCAATAGTGAAGTTTCACATGGTTGACAGCGCGAGCTAGCTCATTTCTTCATAATTGCGGAATATTCTATTCTAGTATTTTATCTATTCGTAATCAGGACTTCTGTCCTTGTTTAGTGCTTTTGAGAATATTTGCAGATATTATATAGTGTACATAGTTCTGATTGATCGTTGTCTCTTTGTTAGCCATGTCATATAATTTTGTACATCGACCAAAGCTCGTGAGCAAGTTGAATGCTTCATGATTTCTCTAATGGATCTCAAATCATTCGTGGTTGGGTTTTATATCAGAGTATGTGGATGACTAATGTGATGGACAGGGAAGTGTCATGTGTAGCTTGTTTGTTGAGAGCCTTTGCTACTAGTAGAAGTAGATCATACATTTCCAGCTGTGCATCCAAACTTGCTTTTAGGCAGTTTCTTCCCAGTTTCGACCGGTTGTGTATTTCTGGAAGTATTTGTGCAATACTTGTTCCGGTATTTTGTCGCCATGATATTCATATGCAATAATATTTTTTCATGGGTGGTTTAGATACGCTTCTATCTTGCCAGTACTCTTTTTTTTTTTTTTTTTTGGTTTGAGATAAGTTACCGATTCTTATGGCGCATTGCCATCCCATTTACTCCACTACTAAAGAAATTCGTGACCGCACTTTGTAAAATAAGAAAACATATCTTCGTGTGATCGATCCAATGCGGAGGAGGTCTCTATATCTGTGTCACGATCGTCATGAAAAGAATAGAGGCAAATTTCAATGCATGTCACTTGCAGATGCTATCAACATATCTCACCGTTCAGGAAAAAGTATAGCTGTACTCACGCCCGGATCAGGAACCCAATGCTCAAGTTCCCATCATCGTGATATGCCGATAAACACACAAAACCTGAAGGATGTGTACCCTAACATCTTACTATGTGAAGATTTCGTTACCGTTGCTCACGCGCCCACACACTGAGATTTTTTTTCCGACTAAAACTACACTGAGAAAATTTGAGTATTTTTTTTAACCTTTATAAGAGCGAAAACTTAATGATGTCCATTTGTTTTTATGGATCACCTGTATTTTCACTAGCATTTCACTCTATATATTATCCTGACTTTGGCTTTTCAGTTATAAAATAAAATAACCTTTACACAGTAAATTTCGAATTGATAAACAGCGCTACCTCTTTTTTTTTTTAAATTATAACTACTAGTAGGAATAAAATAAATCATCCTCCTTTGTCTGCCACGATCTTCTCGTGACCGGCACACCTACCAGACCAATACGCGGCCCATAACGTGCACGTCCAATACTGGACTTGAAGGCCTATGGTCCAGAGAGGTTTCCTGTGAAGCAGGTCACCAACCATGAGCATGAGGACACTTCTTTTTCCCCCCCTTTTCCTGTCAACCAGACAAGGTGCATGACGTTGACACGCATTTGTGTTCGATCGATCTGCCTGTGGACAGCAATGATCTATTCGTGGCTAGCTAATCTAGAATCATGGACAAATTAAAGGAATGGTGCTTGATTAACCTTGGAAGCAAGAATATTTGCTAGCTAGTTTTGTTTTATTTATTTACGCGCCACTTAACTGATATTGCATCAATGGAATTTTAAAAATGAAGTAGGATATATATTCCTGCGTTAGTTTGTTGGTGGTGGTTGAATAAAGTCTGCTCCTCCGATAAGCGACTAGATAGCACGGAACAAATCCGAAACAGTTGATGTTTTACAGTGATAGTGTTCCATTGACATGGACATGCATTGCAGAGATCAGCACAACGCCTCCGCATGTAGGTGTAGCAGTAGCACCACTCGATACTAGCCGCATTAGAACAATATCCTTGCGCCACTCGATCGAAAGCGGAATAAATATCCACGAGAATAAGAAATCGCATCTCCGTCGCCGCCCCGGCCGGACGTGCATGGTGGTGGTCTTCGTCTTCACCTAGAACCAGCTGATCGACGTTCTCTCGTCTAGCTCGGAACGTGTCGTCCGGTGAGAGATTTTTGCGACGTCGCAAGCGATCTCTGGTGGTGTCGTTCATGCACCTGACGCACGGAGATGCCGGGCAATTTGGGAATAGCTGCAACTAGCTCAATCCAACGTTGTTGTTCACGGCGATCGTTGCCTTTTGGCGAGACGGGGAGGCGGCCGGGCAGCGGGTTCAGTGGAGGACTCGCTCACCGGCCGGTCGACCAAAGGTGAAGCCCAGCCAAGGGCAGTCACTTGCCACGGTCATGCCGGTTCTGGTTCTCGTAACTTGATCAAATTCAAGGGTATACATCTGGCCCAATATACAATTGAAGCCCATGCCGTGGCTCCACAAGGGGGAAAATTTTCTTCAGCAAATTGTATCCACAAATATCAATACATGCTAATGGAACCTCACAGGTCATCGATCGAAACCATATCAGAGACCATCCACCCCATCTCAAACGTATTTGCTCATCAGCAAATCGGTCACTCGATCAGCGCATCCGGATCTTGTTCACGTACCAGTAATCAATCCGCCCCACGGCCCCCACCCATGCATGCATATGCCCGGCCGCCGCGTAAACCGTACCCTCGTCGCGACGTGCACGACGCACGCAGATCATCGAGCTGAACGATATATCAGTGGGGGATTCGCTTGGTTAAAACGCAGATCTGTATGTTAATTAATCGGTGTGATTCACTATGATCGGTGCTCGCCGGCGTTAGACAAGGACGGCGTTGACGAGTCGTCACCGACGACGACCGTCTCGGGCGGCACCGGGATCTCGTCGATGCGCGCGATGGCGGTCTTGAGTTCCCACCTCCGGCCGACGTCGGCTTCGCAGCACCCGAGCCCGACCTGGAGCAGCGTGACCATGTCGGCCTCGGCGCCGGCGGCGCCCGTGATGTCCTTGTCGAACACCTCCACGGTGCGCTCCTCCGAGACGGCCGAGTGCACCCAACCGGCGAGGTCGGTGTTCTGCCGCCCCTTGCTGCCGAGGTAGGTCGCGGGGAACTTGCCGGTCAGCACCTCGAGGATGAGGATGCCCAGGCTCCACACGTCGCTCTTCTTCGACGGCTTCCCGTGCGGCGCGGTGCACTCCGGCGACTTGTACGCCACCATCACCTGCGCCGCGGCCTGCGGCGTCACCACCGGCACCAGCGCGTAGTCCGAGAGTATGGCCTCGAACGCGCCGTCGAGGAGCACGTTCGATGACTTGAGGTGCCCGTGCGGCACCGTCAGCATCGGCAGCTCGTCGTACAGGTGCGCCAGCCCCCGCGCCGCGCCCTTGATGATCCGTAGCCGCTTCCCCCAGTTCAAGATCGAGCCGCGGTTACCTGATAGATTAATGGATCGTTAATTTCTTTCTACTACTAAGCATGCCGTTATATGCAAGAACATTCTCTCTTTTTTTTAAAAAAATAAAAAAATCTATTGTTTGTTTACCATGGAGGAGCTGGGCGAGGCTGCCATTGACAATGTGGTCGGTGACGAGGAGCTTCTCCTCCTTCTTGTAGAGGTACGCGACGAGCGGGAGGAGGTTGGGGTGGGTGAGGCGACCAAGACGCCGCATGTGCTCCGAGAAGTCCTCCCGGCCGACGCCGTTCATGTCCTTGAACCGCTTCACCACGACAGCCGGGCCCTCGCACAGCGTCGCTTTGTACGACGACCCGAAGTTGCCGCTGCCCAGCACCTCTGCCGACGCACGAAGAAGGTCCTCGATCTCGAACCGGACGCGGCCTTCTTGGATGAACACCAGCTCGTCGCGACGCGGCCGCCTCCCAGTCCCGGCGCCGGTTGCGCTGGTGCCGCCGGCCGCGGCAGCGGCGGCTCGCGGCTGGGCGGTGCTGGCGGCGTGGTCGACGTTGACAGCAGGCGCGGTTTGTAGCTTGGGGTTGGAGGGCGTCTGGTCGCGGACGCCGAGCGTCTCGGTGGGCTGGCGCCTTGGTGCGCGCCGGCGGCCGCGGGCGCCCGTGACGATCCCCGTGGCGCAGAGGAGCACGCCGAGGATAGTGATCACGATAGCTATGATCATGAGCGTCGACATGCCAGAGCGCGGCGATCCGGAGGCGTCGCATTCCACGTCCAGCGGTTTGCCACAGAGTAAACTGTTCCCTGCATGCATATCGACACACAGCTTTTGTGACTGAGCAAGAATTTTCTTGAATCACCCTAATGCACGCGACATTACAAAAACAAATGTGCGTTTGATGTTGATGAAAAGGAAAATGAAGCATTTTCAACGAATCAAAATACCTGCGAACATGCTAGCGTTGAACCGGCTGAGTCCGGCCGGGATCGGGCCCGACAGATTGTTGTTGGAGACGTCGACGAACCGGAGCTCCGGCTGAGAGAAGTCCGGCAGCGGGCCGTCGAAGCGGTTGTTGGCGAGCGACAGCTCCAGCAACCGCGGCGAGGTGATGGATTCGGGCACCGGCCCGGAGAACTCGTTGGCGGAGAGGTGCAACTTCCGAAGGCCGCGCATGGGCAAGAACGTGCCTTCCGGGATGACACCGGACATCCGGTTCCGCGACAGGTACAGCATCTTGAGCACGGCGAGCGCGGACACGTTGGGGAACGCGCCGGTGAGCGCGTTGTCGGCGAGGCTGAGCGCGCGCAGGCCCGGTAGCACGGCGAGCACGCCGATGTCCGGCGCGTTCCCCGCCAGGCCGAGCCCCTCCAGCTGCAGGCCCTGCACAGTGCCGTTGACGTTGCACGACACGCCGTACCACGACGAGGCGTTGCCCTGGCACGGGCCCGGGGTGCCCCAGCTCCGGAGCGGCCCCGGCGGCGAGCCGTCCACCCCGCGCAGCGTGTTGCGGAACGCGATCAGCACGTCGGCCTCGCTGCGGCCGCCGTCCTGCGCCGCGGCGGGCGACAGGAAGACGCCGGCGGCGGCGATGACGACGACGACAATGGCGGGATGGATGCGGTCGGGCGGCCACGGCCGCGCCATGGCGACAATGGCGGGACGGATGCGGTCGGGATGGATGCGGGGCCGAGTCGTCGTCTCGTCTGACGAGCCTCTCGTTCACGCGGGCGGTGGTGGTCGAAGTTGCCGCCGCGTTGCCGGAGAAACGGTGGCCGCGTGCAGCAATGCACGCGTCGTCGTGGGAGGGTGGCGACTGGCGAGGCTACGCGTCCGGCATGTGCACGGGTGAGGAAATGAAAGGGAGGGAGGGGGTGGCGGGGAGGAAATGCGGTGAGGGAGCGACGCAGGGGACCTAAGAATAGGCGGGAGAAGGCGCAGTACAGCGGCTCCTCGTCCAACTGCGACGTCCGTTGCTGCGGTTTCTGTGTGTCATTCGTGGCTGGATGGCAGAGGAGGTTTTAGGGTCAGCTTGATGGTAATTTTGTGTAGACACTTCAGAATTTGCCAACGTGTTGGGCCACTGACATGTGGTCCCAATCTCAATATCACCAGATGATTTGTATCAATGAATATTTGCTTTTAAATCTACGGAACTTCTGATATCTCTGCATCTGGAACTCAGAAATGGAGCCGAAAGAAGGAACCAACCCCTGGACAGCAGATGTAGCATATCTGATATCACCAACAGCCGAGGACACACCCAAGGCGACCAGGCCCTGAGCAATAGTTATGCCATTGCACCAAGCAATGTCTACAGCAAACCTACAAAACTCCATTAGATGTCGTCTTACAGTGAGTTCCTCATATTTACATGGACAGAGGACATGAAGAAACTACAACATTGAGATGCCAAGCAGCGCTATCTAATCCTTCCAAGGAAACCTGCCTCGTGCATCAGGTCATGCCAACGTTCTCGAACCCAGTTTCCTTGATCAGCTCGGTGAACTGGTTCAAATAACTGAGAAGCCCGCCTAGCGATTTGATGAGATCGTCAGCTTTCTGGCGGGTTGTCCCCATAGCATCAGGTGATAGTGAATATGAAGGAGTGTGGTTCTCGTCAGCATACTTGCTGGCTTCTTCATTCAGTATGGTATGGATATGTTGCGCACTCTCTTGTAACTTGTTGGCCAACATCCACGCAATGTTATGGTTGTTTTCAGTGTCATATGTCTCTGCCTCACATCCTTTCACGTAAACATGAGTATGAAGAAAGTAAGGTAGCAGCAAAATATGACAAGGTAGAATACAGATCAATACTAGCAGACATTATAGTAAAAAACTGCACGTGTAAGCTACTTTGTTTGGTCAGGACTCAGCAGCATTTCAAACATTCACAAAAACAGTTCTTCATGCGAATATCTGTGTAGAAGGCATTATGTTCAACACAAAAACGCAGTATAGTTGATGCTTATTTTCCATCAATGTTGGTGCCAAATACTGATGCATATTATCTCATGAGAAAGTGAGAAACTGATATTATTCTTCACTTGGTTTTACCTTGTCTGGATCTCAAATAATGTTATGCTAAAAGTTACTTTAAATGCATGACCAAAAGGTTTCATGCAGATCCCTGAATAATTCCTGCATGTTAACTTTGGAGATTGACATAAAAACTCTAAGGGGCCGTTTGGATCCCTTCATTTTGGAAGAATTGAAATTTACATAATGAGTTAGCCTATTTAGCTTAGAATTTGACATTCTACAACTTTCCCAAACTCACAAATAAGGCTATCTCAAATTCATAAGGTGGGAGATGAAAATGAATTCTATAGATCATTATGCTACAATTCTATTCTCTAACTTATAGCACACTCTTCAACTCTCCCTACAATAAAAATGCAACATATAAGTAGGTTGCTTGTATGCCTAACAATAAATTTTTCAAATATATTCTATATACAACTATATTAATTTAATTAATCTATGCCTAAATTGTAATTCTTAAAATGAATTCAATTCCAAGGATCCAAACGGGCCCTAACAGATTTCTACAAACCATAAAACATCTTTTTATCAGAACAGATAGTTTTCAGTACGTAATCAGCTAACTGTAAAATTTAAATATGATGATTGATCATGGAAATTGTTTCATGGCCGTATAGCTGCAACTACAAGATGATAAACATTTTTTGTGCTGTAAGAAACGAAGAATGAAAGGATGTGTATCCTGAAATTAAAATACATGTAAGAGAGAACATACTGTGAAAACAAGCTAAAGGTGTGTTTGATTGAGCTGTGAGCTGTGAAAAAGCAGCTGTGAGTTGTGAGCTGTGGAAAAACAGCTGTAAAATATGAGCTGTGAGAAGCTGAAAGCCGTTTGGCTGAAAGTAGCTGTGAGGTTGTGAAACTGAAAGACAATTTATATGTAAATTGATCATAAAACATTATATTGTTCACTTATTATATATATATATA
>BCLH01000275.1:171943-191870 GCA_001602315.1 Zoysia pacifica
TAATTAATCTATGCCTAAATTGTAATTCTTAAAATGAATTCAATTCCAAGGATCCAAACGGGCCCTAACAGATTTCTACAAACCATAAAACATCTTTTTATCAGAACAGATAGTTTTCAGTAAGTAATCAACTAACTGTAAAATTTAAATATGATTATTGATCATGGAAATTGTTTCATGACCGTATAGCTGCAACTACAAGATGATAAACATTTTTTGTGCTGTAAGAAACGAAAAATGAAAGGATATGTATCCTGAAATTATAATACATGTAAGAGAGAACAAATGTGGAGTACCTGCGATAATAGGGTGGTGGAGTTTACATCTTTGAATGCAAGTGAGTCCGAACTAGATTTTTTTTTTTATTACAAGAACAGTAGGGTACCGTTTGAACTAGAATTATGCAGTGTTATAGAATGTGCCCTCAGTCAGACAAGTTCTTGATAATATTTAAACTTTCATGGCTGCTTTTGATGGTATCATGAAAGTATTATGATCGCAACACAGAGTAAACAATGAACAAATCAGCACATCTGAACATGCAAATTGAAAAGGGCAACGATTCACAATTACCAATGGTATTTGAAGCATCGGCATTGCCAGGATCTGCCTTTGTTGCCTCTTCGTCGTCCCTACCATCCTCGTCTTCCTCCTCATCCCCTGATTCATCCTTCTGGACCTCATCCACCAATTCATCCTTCTTGACCTGTTCTTTACAAATCTCGGGCTCACCTCTATTCTCTTCTCCCACTGCAACGCCGGCACCGCTGCCAACCAAGCCCTCCACCTCCTCCCCTGCGCCACCACCCGCAACCGCATTGGCAAGCAGCGCCTCCTCAACCCGTACGAGCGCGTCCATGGTCCCATAAACCTCGGCGTCGAACTCCGATGGGAGGCCAGCCTTCCTCCTCGCGGCGGTGCTCATCTTCCAGTACCCACCCCCCGTGCGCACCTCCCAGCGCCGCACAGCACCGTACTCCGCCGCCAGCGCCTCCCACCGCCGCTTGCACTCTCCGGCCGCCCTCTTGCCCCGGAGCGCGGGGCCCGAGGCAAAGACCTCGGAGGCGGCGAGGTTCTCAGCAACCATAGCCCACTTCTGGAACGCGGAGACGGAGCGGGACCAGCCGTCATCCACGGCGGCCACCTCGGCGACGAGCGCGAGCGTCTCGGCGGGCGTCCACTCGGGCGCTGATCCGCCCGAGCGCGTGCGGCGCGGGCTCGGGGGAGCGGGACCGAGTGGTAGCGCGGTTGGCCGCGGGAGCCGGCGCTTGGGTTTGGGTGGCCGGGAGGAGGAGGAGGAGGCGCCGGGTGCGTGGTCTTTGGCCGCCGGGGAGTGGAGGGACTTAATCGGGGGCGGCGGGGCCGGGCGGGTGTTGGAGGAGGCCCGGAGCGCCTGGACGACGCACCTCGAGTCGGCGGCGGGGGGATCCATGGAGGCTGGAGCGATGCGGTGGGCTGGCGCTGGGGCGGTGAGCCGGTGAGGGAGTGAGCTCGAGGCTCGAGCGAGTGTGCTCACTGTTCGTGTTCGTCGTGGAGCGCGAGTGCGAAGCCAGGTGCTCCCTTGCGGGTCCCTTGCCGACGTGGTGTCACTGGCTGGACGACTGAGTGGTGGACCCCAGACAGGTGGGGACCTTGACCGTTGGGAGGCGCGTTGCATCGACGCCATGGAAACCCAACGTCACCGCCCCCTCCCTTTCTCATCTCTGACCCAAACGCCAACGCCTGGCTCCGGGCTCCCGCGGCGACGCGCCGACGCCTCCTCCGATTCCAGGTCGCACCGCAGCGGCGGTACGCGCGGCCAGCAGCGAACGGGGCACAAACCTACCGTCTGGGTTGGGTCAGCCCTCCTCGTCCAGCTTCGATAGAAGGTGAGAACTGAGCTCTCCTCGCTAATCGTCGAACCCTCCTCATATAGTTGACGTTTAGGCTGGATATAGCGGGGATGGGTCGATCCCTGAGCGAGGGTGGAAGAGAATTTCGACTTTTGGCGGGAACGGGGACAGGGATGGGGAGATGGAGGTGGCGGGGTGCCAAGCAGCTGTGTCTGGCGACCGGGAGCAGGGGCGGACCCAGCACTAGGGCCAGTAGGGCCATGGCCCTAGTCTTAGCTCCTGATTAGTGTGAAGAGATTATTGATTTTTCTATAATCTAAGACAATTTACACTATCTTTCAATGAAATATTTATAGTCTTCTCTCTAATCTAGATCCGTCCCTGGGAGGCCAGAGATCACGGAGGTGAGGGCAGCAGTGGATCTCTCTGTTGGTTAGGTAAGGCAAGGCGGGTCACCCTGTTTATCTCGAATACACAGGAGAGCTGCGTATCTTTGTATTAAAAAGAAGAACGAAATGGTCTGTTACATTCGTCTTATTGGTCAAAGACTCTAGCCTATATAACAAATGAGAAAATTTGCATTTGTTTGTATATAAAAATAGTATGTTTTTCAGTTTTTAAGCTGAAAAAGGTATGTTTGCTGATTGCTGACTCACTTCATAAATTCCGTTTTTGGTAGGGCTGGTGACGGAGCAGAAGAGGGCGTTTCTCATGTGAGCATAAGCCAACATCAACTCTATTAGTCACACCGCACTTTTTGACATGGCCAAGGGGATAATGTTTCACAGTATGATTGGCAGAAGGGGTGGCAAGGGGATGCAAGGCAATGAGATCAATGATTTCTACAACATGCCCTACTACCACAAAGTTGGGGAGGGCTCTCACATGTCTGTGGACAGCACTGGCGTCAACCTGGTCAACTGCGCTGGTGGTTCCGTTGCCATGTCAGTGGATAACAGCAGCGTGGGCTCCAACGAGTCCTGCACGTTCATACTTAAGCACCCAGGCCTTTGCGATGCCCTAAGTGCAAGCTATTCAGGTGGTAACAGCGTCTTCCACCCCAACCGTGTGGCTGCACAAACACTAAATGAGGATGCGTTGGCTCAGATTTTGATGGACACGAATCATCCAACTGAGATACTAAGCAATTACGAGCGGTGGGCGATCGACTTGGGGAGGTTGGACATGGAAGGTCATTTTGCTCAAGGGGCATTTGGGAAGCTGTACAGGGGGACATATAATGGAAAAGATGTTGCGATTAAGCTGTTGGAGAAGCCTGTTGGAGAAGCCTGAAAATAATCCAGAAAGAGCACGGCTGATTGAACAGCAGTTTGTGCAAGAAGTTATGATGTTGTCTAGGCTGAGCCACCCGAATATTGTAAGGTTTATAGGGGCGTGCAGAAAGTCGAATATTGTAAGGTTTACAGGGGCGTGCAGAAAATCGATTGTGTGGTGCATCATTACAGAGTATGCAGAAGGTGGCTCAGTCAGGCAGTTCCTGGATAGAAGGAAGCACAAATCAGCGCCTCTAAGGTTGGCTGTCAAACAGGCCTTGGATGTAGCTCGGGGAATGGCTTATGTGCATGCCTTATGATTTATCCATAGAGATTTGAAGTTAGCTGACCTTCTAATCGCAGCAGACAAATCCATTAAAATTGCTGACTTTGGAGTTGCACGTATTGAGGTGAAAACCAAAGGGATGACACCAGAGACAGGAACCTACCGCTGGATGGCACCGCAAGTAATAAAATTCCGTTTTCTATTTAGGAATTTCCTGATATATTATTGTAGGCAATTTATGTGATATTTCTAATTTCATCTTTTCACAATATTTTTAGAAATTCAAGTGCTCAACTGTACATACTATATTAGTCTGCTTGGTTTCTAGAATTCTACAATTGAGTCATTAATCATGCCATGCCATCCATATGTTAAATTTCATTAGTAGGTGTATTATTTTATTACATATCAAATAATTGAATCATGTTAGTGGAGTTGAATTACATATTTATGGTACAGTGGATAAATAACTTTCTAGTTATCAATTGGTTGTCTGGTGTGCCATAGTTCTGGCCTTTTCGCTGCACATAGTACTAATTCACCTTAATTTAAACCAAAAATACTGCTGAGGTTGCTCCTATATCCTCTAACATAGGAGGGTAAGTTTGGTGGATGACAATACCAGTGATAAGAGCATATCCAAGAGCCTCTCTGAAATAAATTCTAAATTTTCTGATTTTTACCTCTTCTCTAAAATAAAACACCCCCTAAATAACTGGAGCAATCCAATATATTCTTTAAAATAAAACGCCATGTCGTCTAATGTCAATTTGTTTTTTTTCTCAACAGAAGCGAGCTGGGCAATAGAAGGAAGTCCTTTCACCTTGTCACTGCCGACCTAGTTTCAGCCGTCGCCGGTATCGGAATTCGGCGAAAACGATGAGGTGGAAAAGCCGCTTCAGATTTTGAAAGGAAATGTACGAATCCCGCTTGAGCAAGCTGGAAAAGGGATGGCTGCTCAGGCAGCGGTGCTGTCCTCCAGCAGTTGAAGGCGATGTTGGATGCTGTAGCCACGCGCTTGAGCCCCTGACCTGCGCCACAAATCCATCCTGCCCACCGTGCTCTGATGAGTCAATGTCGAAGGTGCCTCCACTCTTCAAGCCACCACTCGTCTCATCCCCAGTCCACAAACCACGTCTGTGTCGAACGCCGGCCGGAGCCTTGAGCCCAGCAGCAGCAAGCCATGGGCCTAAGGCAGTTCCCTTGTCAAGCTCGTCACCATGCCTCAGCCGCGGGTCCATCTTCCGCTGCGACGTCGGGCAGCTCCTCGCCATTGGCCGCCTAGACTACACACTCCACCCCGCGTCTGCTCGCGTCACGTTGCTCACCTCCTTTCTTTCACCGGTTCATAGATGAGAGAAAAGGGGAACGGAGAGGAGCGCGGAAAGTCAGGCAGGCTGGCAGATGATCCGATGTGGGTAGGTAGGCGGGAAGGGCCTGATGGCGAGCGGCGCGGGTGATCTATACTTGGCGAGCGAGTTTTACGGGATGGACAGCTATGTAAAATGAAGAGAGGGATGGAACAACTGTTGGAGTCATGTTTTGCCATAAAATATCTATATTTAGCTTTACAAAACGATTTATAACAACTGTTGGAGTTTCTCTAAGAATTACAAATGTTTGTGTTGTAGTAGAGGAACCATCGGGCCGGGACACGTTTCTAGCCACGGCTACAATTGAAGGTAATCTCCTCTCTTGGAAAGATTAACTTCTTCGTTGCTTACCCTCAATGGATCTGCTACCTGCTTTATATAGACAGCAAAGCTATAGCCTAGAAACAAACTCTAAACCGACTAAAACAAACCCTATCATACTAACTGATAATTGCAGCTGCTGCTGCCATAACATTACTCCTCTCGGCGAAAGATAGCTCGCCCTCGAGCTGTACCGGAAAGCTTGTCCCTCTAGGTTCTCAGGGAAAGATGCACCTTCTCCTTGGTTCCCATAAAAAAAACTTCCTCTTGATTCCCATGAAAAAATTTCTGACTTTTTTCCTTCCTCAAAGGCGCAGATAGATCCATTGATAATCAATCTGCCATAGATAATCACAGGCACCACAATGGTGGATCTGTTATTCATAGGCTCATAGAAGGATAACAAAGAGAATTGATTTATAAAGGCGGACTTATCTCCTCCGAAACAGGATTGCTATCATCTTGAACAAATCTGTTGTCTTCCAAGATGGGGCTACTATCCTCTGAAACAGGGCTGCTGTCAACTTGAATAGTGCTGATGTCCTTCAAAGCAAGACTGTTGTCCTCAGCTATGATCTGTGACGCTGGAACCAGCAAATCATCACAACACGAGATTGCAGCTTGCTTGTCGAAATTTGCCTCCATACATGCAATCCGCACGTCGTGATCATCAAGCCTGGTGTTGATGATGACGATCTACGTGTTGATGATGGTGGTCTGTGCCAAGATCAAATCCAGCTTGACAGAGAACGTGGTCGCAGGATCATTGTCAGTATTGAAGATGGTGATCTGCGCCAACATCTGATCCAACTTCACGGAGAAGATGGCGGCCTCCGGATCGATGGCGCCGGCCATGAGGGCGATGCACCTTGCTGTCTCAGAATACTAATTGTTGTAGTAGAAGAACCACCGGACCGAGACACGTTTCTAGCCACGGCTACAACTAAAGGTAATCTCCCCCTTTAGAAAGATTAACTTCTTCGTTGCTTACCCTCAATGGATCTGCTACCTGCTTTATATAGACAGCAGGGCTATAGCCTAGAAACAAACTCTAAACCGACTAAAACAAACCCTATCAAACTAACTGATAACTGCAGCTGCTGCTGCCATAACAGTTTGACTTCTTATTGCATGCATGCTTGAATTGTCTTTGCATACATGGAAAAGAGGGTCATGCTTGGCTAGTTGCCTCTATGTTTTATATTTATCAACACCAATCTGTGGGAACATAAGGATAGTAGATAAGTTCAATTTATTGTGCAATTAGCATAATCAAGTATTATTTCTACCCTTTCCTAAAAAAAAAGAGTTAGTTCTACCCTGCATTTTGAATATGAGCTTTTGTTTAGCCTTTTTTTTCTTTGCAGGGAAATGATCCAGCACAGGCCCTATGACCATAAAGTTGATGTATATAGCTTTGGAATTGTCTTATGGGAGCTTATAACTGGCATGGTTCCATTCAGAAAAATGACGCCTACTCAGGCAGCTTTTGCTGTTGTAAATTTCGGTGCTCGTCCAGTTATCCCTCGTGACTGCATGCCCACTCTAAGGTACATCATGACTCGTTGTTGGGATCCTAACCCTGAAGTCCGCCCTCCGTTTACTGAGATCGTCTGCATGCTTGAGAAAGCTGAAATGGAGATTGTTAACAATGTTCGCAAAGCACGCTTCCGCTGGTGTATATCTGAACCCATGACCACCTAATGAAGTGTTGATGACCATAAGGAGGAAAATAAGAGAAAAAAGGAAACGAGGGAAAAAAAAAACAGCTCAATGTATTAACCATATTGGTGCTCAGGGTCTGCAGAAGTCCCTAGATTTGAGCTTCTTTGTTTTTGCATTCTATCTTGTGAAAGCTGCACAGCTGAAGTAACCTCTTCTGAAAGTATAGATGACAGTATGTTAACAGGATCTAATGGAGCTTTCCTATGTTAATAATATGTGCTTGCTCTTGTATTTCTCCTTTGGGCCTGTTGTGTGTCACAGCGTTTGACCTACGTTCTATTTTCATGGCGCTTCTTGTCTTTCCATCAAGGCTCTATTGATGATTCTGCAATTCAAATTTATGACTTTTGTGTTGGCTATCTACCGTGTGCACGCGTCATTATCTGCTGACAATTGCAGGGAATGCCGGCCATGTATAATTGTTGACGTCTGACTATCTTAGCCATTCGGATGGTGGCCCACATATGCCACCAGAGCATGCCAAGCTGTGTCCTGTGGCGGCAAATTCGTGTGCAGAGAATTGTTATGTGAAAGTCGCGAAAACAAAATTTATTATGTGATCGGATTCTCCACCCATGTCCAAAGCAGCAAGTAGTCTTGTTTTGCTTACTTTCGGGAGACAAGATTTGCTTTCTTCACTTGGAATTAAATTATTAGATTGCAATTTGGTTATACATAATGGCATAATTATGTATACGACTGCACGTTCTAGACAGCATATATAATTAAAGTAGATTAGTCAGACATGGCAGTTGAAGCTACAAGAGAGGCATTACTCTTTTAAAACTCTCCCTACAGAAGCAGCAACAAGCGTTTTTTACTTAAAAATACAAACAAATGGACTGTAACAATTATACATACATAGAAAGAAAAAAACACATGTCCAGATTCGTCAAGGGCAATTCAAAGAGATACAAAATCGTACAGTAGGTTCTACAAGTGTAAAGTAACAATGTATGGCACTGAAGCTCCAATGTAGGCACATCAAGGGAGAAAAAAGAACAGAAAAAAAATGGGTCAATCACAGGCTGGAACTGCATATTCAACATAAGCTGGCCTACGCTCAGTTCAACTTTGTTCAGGGAATCAGAGGCCGCCAACAAATATATAGATAACATTAACAAGGGATTTTGCACTCTGATTGTTGATAGGAGCACTTTGTGTAAGCCCAGGACGACACTGTAGCTAAATATCCATGAGACCAGGAGGCATGCGCATTCCACGCCTTAATTTCTCTGGTTTAGACCGAAGAAAGTGGAGTCATAGTCGTTGCCGTCAGCATCCAAGGTAAAACGTACCAGCTGAGATTGAGGTGCTGTATGCTGTTCATCAGCACAGGACACTAGAGCAGAGCTCCCTCCATGCGATGAATGAAGGTCGCCGCTGTTCTCACTAGTGCCAGAGAATTGTATAAGACAAGATGCTTGCTGTACAGGATCAGGAAATCCACAAGAGCCAGCTGACAGAAGAGAGAGAGCATGCTGAAGATCCGGTGCTCCATCAAATTTTGAAGCGGTTATAGATGTGTCCGGACCTGCAGAACCAACCATTACGACCATGTTATTCTCTCATTGAACTATTGATGTTGAGTAGCAAAATAAAAGACATCCAACAAAGATGTATCTGCGATACAGCTAATGAAATTACATGGTTCCTATGCACTCAGAGATATATTTTGATAAATCAGCACAGAAATTGAGCAGATATGCTAACAGTCGTAGTGTTTGACAATCTGTAATTAGCTCTCCAACTCTAATATTTAAGAGCTTGGAGCGGAAACATTGTATTCCCAGATGGATGCCACTTTATGGATGACATGCATTGCATGTCAACACTAACTATACAAATACAATATTGCTTAGATATTAATGTTGTGCCAAATCTGTAGTCTAAAAGTCAGTACATTTGGACAGCTAACTCTGATGTTAAGAATTTTAACACAAACACTCAATCACAAGCAGACTTAAGTTAGTATACAAACAATATTAAAAAAAAAATAGGCTAGTTTAAGAAAATAGTGGTCATATTATTCAATAACCTTGATATGAACAAGTTGACAAAACCCAACATATTACCAAATGAATATAGATAAAAAAAATTTGCTCTCCTTTCCCCCCTCACTCAACTTCATCATTGATATTCTAATTTTTATTCCTTCTGGTAGCAAGTGTGCAGCAAGAAGTATTCTGATTCTATACCAACAAGCATACACATATATATCTGCAATTCTTCATCCTACAGTGGAACATACAAGAGCACAATATGACAAGAGTTGGGGCCAGGCTTTCAACATTCTTTGCCCCATAATGCAATAGACGATGTAGCCTAGGTAAGTGATAAATTTTCAATGTTTTACATGTCCAAGATGTTTTAAGGAGGTAACACTTTCTGAAACCGAAGCTAGAGATTCTGGACTGTTTTGTAAAAGAATGTAGCAAATGACTTTACAAACAGCAACTTCTTCAATGATGAAAGAAAATTCCACACTATTGAAGAATAATTTTGGGTGAATCAGACCTTTGGTTGGCAACAGCGCGTCTTTGCCATGGCTAAGTGTTGGAATGGCATTAGACAAATGAGAATTATAATGATCTGATCCAGTGGTTGTTCCAACTTTTGTAGATATCTCTCTTATTTCCTTTGTGTGTGGGAACTTGAAGTCAGATGAACCGTCCCATGGAGAAGTGAAAGGCCTTACATGGCTCAGAGGAGCTTTATTCCAGACAAAACTTATTTGCCGCCTATCATCTGCGGTGGCAGATAAAGTTAGGGATGAGAGGTTTCATTTTAAACAGAGGTGCACAATATTACAAAATATACAATTTATTACTCATCATAACACTCCCAACTATTATGCATAGTTCATTTCAATTCCAAAATGAAACTCGAGATAAGCTATTAATTATCATGCATATGCGAACACAAAGCCTAGAATTTAAGCTTTTCTTTGTCTAACGCAACAAGATTTATGCATCTATCTGTATGTTTTTCTCATAAACAAATTTTGAAACACAGATTTTCAAGAGGCTTTCACCAAAAAAATGCCAGTTACCTCACAAAAGCAAACAATATGGACCATTGTTTGTCAAACACAGAAGAAAGTGTTGTACACATTACCAAATAATGATGATGGCAGCCTTGCAGAGGCAAAAGCAAATGCATCCGGTTGCGGCTTCCGTCGGCGGGCATTGTGATCAGACAGACGCCTCCTGCAGCTCCTCTTCTTCTGATCAAACTCTGACAGTGCATGGAACCTGGATCATCAAAACAGAAGCAATCAGCAAAACCACACCCATATTCTAAGACCAAACTATGGAACTGTCACACGCATACAGAAGGTAATGGATGCAACCTACGCATAGTAATGCAATCATGGTTCAGAACAACGGTCATCCCCAAATTATGGACACATGATAAGGGCCATACCAAAATTGGAAGGTGGAAAGAAGCATCCCGCATTTACCATGCGTACGATCCTCCACATGTACAACAGTTCTAATTGTGGAAAGGCAGCATCTTTACTTCCCAGATCAGGAAGACCCAGCTCCGTACCAAAAGCACAATCGCAAACGCAGTCTCACATGCCGTCACGGCACAGCACAGCATAGCCACAGACTAAAGCGCCAAGCGAGAGGCCAATAGTGAATACTCCAGGTAAAAACATAAACTTTAGCAAACTAATCAACTAATCACGCAAATATTAACAGCGGGATGAAACCTTGCAGAAAGTAATCAAAGAAAGACGACGGGCGCATGCGGAAATCAAGCGCAGGAGGCACGCGAGCTCGCTGCTCTGCAGAGGTCAACCAGGTCAACAGCAGAGCTCATGCGGGAAATCGAAAGCAGTAAGTCGGGCAACCAAACCCACCGGCTGCACTGCTGGCAGAACCGGCGCTCGTGGCCGGCGACGACGACGCGGGGGCACTTGGTGTGGGCTTCGCAGACGCGGTGCTTCCGGTGGTACTCCTTGGCGCCAGTGAGGTCGAGCCCGCAGCCCTCGACCTGGCACTTCACCTCCCCTGCTCCACCGTCCTCGCCCTTGGCGCGCTTCCCCTCCCGCTCTCTCCCGCCGCGCCGCGCCGGCGCCTCGCCGGAGGAGCCGGAGGCCGGCATGGCGGAGTCGCCCCAGTCCCAGAGGAGCGGCGGCGAGGAGGGCGACGCGGCGGGCTTCGGGACCGTCCACTCCATGGCGGATTCTGCCTGGTCAATTCGCGATTTGGGGATCGAAGAGAGAAGGGAGGAGAGATGAACAGTGTGGACTGTGGAGGAGAAGAGGTGGGGGGAGAGAATTTGGAATAGAAAAAGCCAAAAGGCAGTCTTTTTTATATTTGGTCCTCCTTTTCTCCTTCCCTCCCTTTTCTTTCTTTCACATATGAGTGAATGCTTTTTCTCTCCTCTCTACTCTATCTATTTTTAAATTATTACTTTGTTAATTTTTAATATTTATCTTATTTATTTATATGTATACATTTTTTAATAAGAGAAGTAGCCAAATACTCTGTATAATATTAGAAGTCATCTACGATATAAATTTAAGAATATATGGAGTATGTTTTTCTCATTTCAACGAAAGAGTTTACCTTTCAAAAGCATCCTCTTTTCGTGTTCGACTTCATCCAAAAAGATTTATGTCTTTTCCAACCAACATGATTTTCACCATATTTTATTAAGAAAAACTGGTTTGGAATGTAAACTTGAAGGATCCAGAAAGGACTTTGGGAGAATTAAATTTGTTCCGCTATACCAAACTCATATTTCTAAACAAAACCTAAAGTGAGATTGGGTGCAACTGTTTCTTTCTTCTAAATAAAAAAAGGAAGCATGATAAAGGATATTAAAAATAACACCACTTCACAATATTAAAATCGGCCGGGAGATAGCTGTGATGCTTAAATGAGACAAACAAACAGAGGGGATAAACTAAAGAATGGTTACTTGCTAGTATAAGCTATAGCTAATAATGCTAATCGATCGACTATATTGTTTGATCATTTGAACTCAGACGTGCGGAGTGCTGCATCTTTTTGCTGCGTGATAATAAAGAAATGGTAAGGTCAGAGGTCGTTTTCCAGCCCCTTTGTTTTCAAATTCAATTTTTGTGATTGATGGAAAGGGCGATGTGTGGAGCCGCCGAGGTCTGTTTTATTCACCAGCTGAGCTGGCTATATTTTGCGTTCTGCAATCGCATTCCTGACGTTTTGAATTGAATATTTTCCATGTGGTTTGTGGAAAAAAGTCAATATGAATGATCCATTTTGTTCTGACTACTGATCCATCTAGATCTCAAACTGTAGAATTCATACGAACGCCTGACAGATGCCGCGGCTGTTCACAGTGGTCTGAAGCTGGAAAGATCTGCAGAGAAATTACAGTGGTTTTCACCTGAACCTACCGGCCGGCAGATCACATGATCGACCATGCCGAGAAGAATTCGCCAGCAACACCCAACCAAGCGTCATCAAGGAGGTAGGTGGGGAGGGGGGAGGACACGGCCAGCAGCAATGGCGACGGCACGCGACGACGAATCGCCGAGGAACAAATTATAGTAGCGTCGACGACGGGGCCGGGGCCGGGGCCATACTCCCATGTCCCACGCGCTCGCCAGTGCGTGGACGCGAGCGACCGGCGAGCTGTCGCCGGCGCAACTCGACGCGCCCGGATTGGAGCTCGGGCAAGAGCCGGCAGGCGCACGATCCGGCCGTGCATGCATGCCATGCAAGCACTGTGTCCGGCGACAGCGACGGAACAGGGCGTTTCTTTCTCCATCAACCGCAACGCAACAGATCCGACGGGGACCCTCCTCTCGCGCGACGACAACATTCGGGGCCGGACCACGCCAGAGAAAGTCGTCGACTCTGAAATATTGCAGCAGGAAACGAACAGCGTCGGAGAAGACGACAAGGCGTGCAGCCCATCGAAGCATTGGATTCTTCGTCCAGACTACGATCGGGGCGATGATTCGATAGATGAGATCACATTTCAGTTTGGGTCAGACTGTCAGTCGCCATCTACTCTTGCTAGCTAGGCATGCAGCCCATCTAAGCATTGCTTCTGCTAGACCCAGTCGTTTCCGAGTATTGGGCCGGAGGCTTGGAGCTCGTTTCATTACCTTAGGTGACCAATGGATCATTCGGCCTCTGAGGTTGAATCCAGCCCAGGCCATGCAGACACCACCACCATGAAGTCCATGAACACCTTCAGAACTGGAAGTTGCCACCACAAACAGAACAGGCAAGGAGAGTCTCTGATGCTGGAGTCAAAAAGAGCCTGATGGTAAAGCGCACGGAAATTCAGCTTCATCAGCAAGATCAAGGGAACAGAAAGTGCAGACAGGTCTTTTCAGGAAGGAAACTGACACTCGTTCACCATCCAAGAAGATGAAGAAGACCACAGGATGTCTTGAGACTGACTGAGCATGCGTCGATCATGCAGATCGATGAGGTTAACGTCCAATCGATCGAATGGATGGCGTCCTCGACGCTGAAAGGTAGCTCAGCTTCCTCCCCGGCCAGTGGTGCCTGTTGTTTTAGTTGGCTTAATTGGCCCGCTGGTGAAAAGTATAAAAGGGGGGATTGGAAAACGGCATGCGTTCTCTCTGCTTGACCGGCGACCCAACAACCGGCCGGATCTGTCATGAACCACATCGAGAAGCAGCTGTATGCATCGGTCACCCATGACTCGTGTGAACTGCGCTTTAGTTAATCTGTTGCAAAACAGCTTCAAGGGGACAGCCATGATGAACCCTATATGATAATAATCAAGCATGTTCAAAGATTGTGGAAAAGTAAAAGGCGATAGGCGAAAGGGCGAGATTTCGGGCGCTTCCGTTCATAGATTTTTACTGCTTTAACAAAGCTCCAAGTGTGTTTTTTCATTCGTCACTAGTGTATACTAGTAGCATATTGGGATGTGTTGACAAACGACTCAAGCATGTTCACACCTGAACCTTCAGTAGTGATGCAGCAGCTGCAGGCTATGATTAGAAACCAAAGCCATCCTCCTACGTGTGATTAGTGGTTGGTCTTAAGGTTGCAAGAGGTCTTTAGTCATTTCAAACCAAAGACGGTTTTGTAATGAGACCTAACATATATGTTGAGCTAAATAGAAACAGGAAACGAACCTGATTTTAGCACAACACGGATCTGCGGGCCTAATTTTTCTTAAGCATTCGTATGGATAATATTTGCGTGCATGCATTCTCAAACTATGTTTTAATCTCATAAAAAGGTCTAGTAATTCTATTTGAGTTTTGTATGTAAATTTTTTTGCTCACTGCAGACCCTTATAAGACTAGCTAGTGGTGTACTTTGGGTCTGCGAACATCACCAAGGATCGTAGAACCTGCCAACTTATAATTGGGGAAAGTGCCAGGTTAGTTAGAGAGCATCACCGAATGTGTGCTTGAAATGTAAGCTACCTTATGCCTGGTGGATGTGATTTTTTTAGTTTTAATTATTAACTAAGCAAGCGACGCTTCTTGCCTTTTTCACGTGAAAATACTCCATCGAATCTCTCTGACTTGGCACTAGCAAACAGTAGCTTCTATATATGACGGCTCTCCTTAAGTATTCATACTGCAGCAACGTCGAGTCAGACACAAAAGGCTTGAATCAGATGGCTGTCAAAGGAATAGCACTCCTATTTATCATGCAATCTGAACTCCAGATTGTTTGGCAAATCTATGTTTGTCTGATTAATTTCCTTCTATGCGCATATGTAATTATTAGACTTCCGTTGTCTTACTTATTTTTAATTTGTTTCTTTCTTTGCTGTTTCTTGAGCTGTATTAGGTTATATTTCTTCTTGCTCAATACAAAATAATGCATCTCTCTTGTGTGAATCGATGAAAAAAGAAAGGGTTTGGCCATTGTAATGGTAGAACACGGCAGCCAAAGTTCTTCAGAAAACTACAGGGATACTTCTGTGAATTTTCATTTTGTTTTTACACCAATAAGATTCTCAGGAGTAATAGTTTACATGGAATGAAAATAATTAACCAGATTGTCTGCACAAAATCTTATTTTGAGAAAAATCCAGTGTATTTTTGTATTTTGTGCCTGCCATAAAATAGATTAGTTGACTTTGATGACTGCTGTCTTTTTCTTTCTGGACCCATGGTGATAAAGACAACATAGTGGCATTTAGGCTATGGGATCGATAATGACCATAGACAATAAATTGTCAGAATAAATGCCTCGCATCAACTAAAAACTAGTATCTGTTCAAATAAGGCTGCTATTATATAGCGTTGTTCTTCAGGATATTGGCTTTATGCTTCCACTTCGATGCAGAAAAAAAAAAGGGTACCAATCAACGCTCACAAGAAAGTAGCATACATTTTTAACTACGATATTGATGTGAGTATATTATATTGACGATGACTTATCAAAATACAAAATGACGTTTTATAGAATTAGTTTGGTTGTACAAACTACTGAACTTTTTTTTATCCATAAAAGATGTTTCACCCATGTTATGCCCTCCTACAAAATATTGATTGGCGATCGATACTATGTTTCCATGCCGTGCTTTTAGTGCTATACTAGGTGAATACTATGTAACCATAGCAGCACAAGAAGCAATTGCATCAGCTTTGATGTATTGCCGATCAGTATTTTAAGTGCTTACCAACATTTACCTTTTTTTATTGAAGTGGTTTGTGCTGTGGTGAACTTGCAAAAAGAATCTGTGTTGTGGTGTTAGAAATAAATCTATATTTTGGAGAAAACACAATAGATGGAGCTCAGCCTTTTTTTTTCAAGATCGCGCTTAGCGCGTTTCGTATCAAAGAGAGAAGAAAAAACTTACAACACGACCCCTCACACGATCTAGTTACAAACTAAAGACTAGTCGCTAATAAGGCGCGACCAGACAAAGAACTTAGCCTGACACCAAACACGGGCGTCGTCTATGGTCTTAGCTGCAACTACATGCACCAACGAACAATGGTGCCTGAAAACTCTAGCATTATGCTCGAGCCAGAGTGTCCAAAGAACAAGAACAACTAGAGAGTCAAAGAAACTGCGACTTTAGCAACACATTTTCGGTTGGTGAGCCACCAATCCGTGATCCTCTCATCCAGATGAGGGCATAACGCTTGCCACCCACAACCCACAAAACCGTAGAACGCGAAACCACACTTCTCTGCTAAAAACGCACATGAGGAGAAGGTGGCCGATTGTTTCCGAAGCTTGATCACATAGGGCACAGAGACCATTGTTCTGCAAACCATGACGCTGGAGCTGATCGGAAGTCCAACATCGGCCATGGAGCACTAACCAAACAAAAAAAAATGACCTTTACTTGGGGCCTTAGTCTTGCACAGCGGTGATGCCCCATATACCGCTGATTGCCCGATGAATAAGGCTTGGTAGGCGGAGCTTGTTGAGAAAGTCTCCGATGAGGACCACTTCCAAATGAAGCGGTCCGATGTGGACGGGTCCATGTTGAAGTCCCGCAACCGCTTCCATAAGCGCAAATACTCATGAAGGCATTGGACAGAAAGGCCGCCTACCAGGTCGTGTACCCATGCATTGTTGGGCAAGGCATCGGCCACGAGACGCTTGTTCTGCAAACGTGGGCGGGCAAGGCTAAAGAGGTTCGGGGCAAGGTCGGCGATGCACGAGCCACCAACCCACGGGCCTGTCCAAAATAGGACCGAACGACCATCTCCAAGCTCGATACGTGTCTAAGCCCTGAAGAAACTTGCAGCGACCGGCTCTTCCTGAATCGGCAAGGATGCTTAAGAACGAGACGGATCCGTGCGCTTGAGCCAAATCCAACGCAAGCGGAGAGCCAGACCACACAAGCTGATGTCGGCGACTCCTAGGCCACCCAGGTGCAAGGGCGCTGAACCTTTTTCCAAGCGATGAGGCATTTGCCACCATGCACTACCTCAGTTTCCTGCCAAAGAAAGGCCTTCATCACCTTTTCTAGTGCTTTGATGACCCAAGGAGGGAGCCGCAAGGCAATTGCAGTGTAGACTAGGATGGCTGATAGAGTGGTCTTGATCAATACTAGACGACCGCTCCGGTTCCAGCATCTTCCCTTTCCAAGTTGGTAGCTTGTCGGCCACCCGGTCGATGAGAGGTTGCCATGCAACTTTGGGTAGCTTATGTACCGAGAGTGGAAGACTCAGGTATTTGACTGGGAAACCTGAAACCGCACAAGGAAAGAGCTCGGAAATGAGTTGGAGCTCAGCTTCCCCGCAAAGGATGGGAGTGATCTGGCATTTATGGAAATTCATGGCCAACCCGGAAGCGCCTTCAAAAAGCGACAAGATGGAGCGGACCAGCTGGAGGTCGGTAGAGGTAGGCGAGAGGAAGGCAACCAGGTCGTCCGCATAAAGGGAGACGTGGTGTAGGATGTTTCGCACTCCCAGCGGCTGGTGGCATGACCACTCGTCTGCCTTCCGAAGCATCGCGCTAAGAGACTCCATGACCAGCAGAAAAAGCATCGGCGAGAGAGGGTCGCCCTGCCGCAGCCCACGATAGTGGCAGATCCACTGCCCAGCCACTCCATTGATGGAGCACCCGAGTGCTCGCAATGGATAGAAGCGCCGAGATCCAGTCACGCCACAGACGAGAGAAGCCCATGAACTCTAGAGTTTTCAACAGGAAGGGCCACGCTACCGAGTCAAAGGCTTTAGCAATGTCGACCTTGAGGAGGATGCGTGGTGACCGCCTCGCATAGAGCGCACGGGCGATGCTTGCACAAACATGAAATTGTCTTGGATGTTGCGACCTTTCCCAAACGCGCTTTGACTGTTGTGCACTAACTTAGCAAGGCTTTGCTTTGCTAAATATCACATACATTTTTGAATCTTACTCTAGTCAAGTTTCTTTCAAGTTCGTTTGAGCATGAGAGATGTATACCTCTTGATAACACATTCAAGCACTTTATGTGCCCTGGAGCACAAAATCATTATCAATCATGATTTTGATGTATATTGAATCTCAAGCAAGTTTGGCTTTTCTCAAGCCAGTTTTTTGATACACCCATGTACTCTTCATTTTTTTTTAAAAAAATGCAAAACTGTAAGTAGGGAATGATGTGCACAAAAAATTACTGTTAAATACATTCTCATCAGGATGAACTATATATAGTAAGCCTATGTGGTTCCCATACTTCTTTTTATGTATGTTGCTTCCTTATTGCTTAAGGAAAACCGCTCTAGCTAGAACTGCAATAGTTCAAATAACAGCACATTTGGAGAATGTTTGAGAAGAATCTTTGCTTAATTGTCAAAGAAGGAAGCATCTATTCCCTTGTGGATAAAGAAAACGGCAGGGCAGGGCACCGCATGAGAGCTTTACAATGTTCTCACTCATCCTATCTACTTTTTCTCTTCTAAATGGGACCCCCACGCTGGAGGCTTGAAACTGAGTCCTGTTTTTGACATTCCACAGACGTGACATTTTGTTTGGATTTGGAGTTGTCACTGGATCGGAAATTGTTTCGGTGGTGACGTATGCATGCGTATATAGAGCAACAAAGGTTTATATATAAAGGAATGTGAAGTTTTAGAGAAAGTAAAAAAAAAAACGGTATTGGATCCTCTGTTGATTCTCTGTCGCCGAATCAATATCTCTTAGAAGATTTTATGGTATCTTGATGACTAACTATTCATAAAAAATAAAAATATCTAATCAAACAACACCATCTTTTATGAAATTAGACGTGGTTACAATTAATTCTCATACATATTCTTAATCATTACGCTTTTTTACAGTAGATCCTGATGAGATCGAAGTGGCCATCGATCTGCATCCATGTACAGGTAACAGTTTCTTGGTCAGCAATGTAAAGAAGAGAAAGGAAGAAAGACAGATGCATGCATGGCTATTTCTAGGAGCCCCACACGACAACCGACGCCATCAATGGCCGGTCCTCTAGCTCGTAACTTCTGCAAGACATATGTACTCCTATACATGGAGGCCTCTTTTCTGCGGTTTGGTGTTTCTAGGAACTCTACTGCTTGTTCAAGGACCATATGGATCTCTGTGCGACTGCTTCCATTTCTAACTCCAACCAAATCTGTGAGAAATCATTCGCACATGATGAGTCATGTTCATCGCATGGAGATTGAGCACTCAACTGAGCATGATTAATTGTGCATTGTTCACGACAGTTTGATGATGCTACTTCTTATATCATGCAGCATAGGTGAAAGGCGAAGAAGTCATCATACAAAGGAAAAGCAGCAGAGAGGAAGTATATATGCTGCAGTCCCATCATTGTTGAGCAAAAAATGCAATTCAAAAGACAAATAGGATTTGATAGTCCCGGGTCATTTTGACACTGCAGATAGTGTACATGTCGATTTGGTTAAATATTTGTATGTATTTGCAGCAATTGTATTTAGATTTTGTAAAATCTACAGGAACCATATAGTTATAAGTACTCCCCCCGTACACAATTATAAGTCATTCTAGCATTTAAATTTTGTTTCTAAATATATATCATTCTCACTTCTCAATACACTTTTCTCTCTCTTTCCAACACACTTTCTCTCTTCATAATAAATCTCCATCTCTATCTATTTTCTTCTCATTTTTTGCGCACTATACTTTTTCACTTCTCCTTAATTCTTATGTCCAGAGCTAAAATGACTTATATTTGTGAACAGAGGGAATAGTATATTCATTGGTATATTATTCCTAGCTGGTCAAAAAGAGGTGCAGAATGGACACAACTAGATAGTTGTGCAGATTAAAGGTGGATAACTTGCTTGTTTCTAAGTGCCAAAGGAAAAGGAGAAGCAATAAAAAGTTGAGTACTGATCCTACCATGTGGGGCATATGCAAACACAAAATCATTATGTGTGCGTTAAAAAACATAGTACTATCTGGTTTGAACATGCATGTTTCTTCAACATTTTATCTCATATTTAAAAACACAGGGGCTGTCAAAGTGTCAAGCTCCAACTCGAAGGTAACTCCTGAGTCCTCGTCGGCACATATCTTTGAGTCGTATAATATTTGTTCAAACAGCTAGGGTAAGGAATACATTTGTAAGGGTACTGATTGACACAGCCCAAAGAAATCTCAGCTATCCCCCATATCTTTCTTCAAATTAAGGAGGGATGCACGAGAGGCTTCGAGCTGATGCCCCCCC
>BCLH01000275.1:192488-208051 GCA_001602315.1 Zoysia pacifica
CCATCTCAAGAGCCACCTCCAGGTGTGTATATTTGTGCAGTTGCACCAGCTGATTACTAGGGTTTGATATTTATGTTTCCTCTGCAGCATGCTGCTGCTCTTCGTCTCTGTCAGCTAATTTGACGAGGAGTTTGGTCTTTTTGTGAACAGAAATTCAGGTTAGGGAAGCAGCCACATAAGGAGTTCAATGATCATTCGGTCAAGGATGGTAAGAGCTTTGTTAACAAGCTATTAGAGAGTTTGATGTTGTGAATAGAGATTTGGTTTCCTTTTGAGTTTCATGGTTTTCGCAGGTTATTCGCCTCCAGTTTTGGTATATGAATCTGTAATTACTTTTTCGTGTTCACTACTTATTTTATTCTTGCAGCTGCAGCAATGGAGATGCAAAGAAACGTGGCTTCTTCTTCAGGCATGATGGGAAGAAGCATGAACGAGTATGTTAAGTTGTTAACATAATAAGCGCTATAGCTAAGACTGCAGACAGAATTTCTCCATCATCATATATAATTTTTCTACCTCTTTTATATGTGCTCCTGAAACCTAACCTTTCATTTATTTTTCCTTGCGAATCTTAATTTCAGCCGCAACCACGTGAATGAGGCTATCAGAATGCAAATGGAGGTCCAGAGAAGGCTCCACGAGCAGCTAGAGGTAACCAAGCATGTAAATTAGAGTGCAACTTCTCAGGAACTTTGAAATCTTCTTTTAGATTAAAGTACATACCAAGGAAGTTTACTCCACTCTACTATCTTTATCCCATTTCCATGGTGGCCAAGATTAACTTTACATGCATGAACATTGTTAAGAAGCATACCACTGTTTAACCTTTGTCATTCACATGCTAATGAACTCATGCATGCATAAACATGCAGGTGCAAAAGCACCTCCAGATGAGGATCGAAGCCCAGGGAAAGTACATGCAGTCCATCCTCGAGAAAGCATACCAGACGCTCGCCGCTGGTGACGTCATGTCGTGCCCGGCAGGGTACAAGTCCCTAGGCAACCAGGCGGTCCTCGACGTCTGCTCCCTCAAAGACATTGGCCCGTCCATGGGCTTCCCTTCCCTCCAGGACCTGCACATGTACGGCGGCGGCCACCTGGACCTACAGCAGCAGATGGACAGGTCAATGGAGAGCTTCTTCGCTTGCAGCGACAGTAGCATCGGATCGCTGGGGAAGAAGAGGCCCAACCCTTACGCCGCCGGCAAGAGCCCGATGATGTGGGGCGACGACGAGCAGGGCAAGAGCGAGCACCTCCAGATGGCGCTGCCAATGATCGACGGCGGCATCGACGTCATGGACTCGATCTCCGACGTGTACGGCGACGTGAAGCCGATGATATCCGGCGACTCCACGGGGAGCAAGGGCTTCGATGGCAAGCTCGAGAGGCCGTCGCCGAGGCGGAGGATGGGCAGCCCGTCGGTGCTCGGAGGCCAGAACAGGAACCTGTCCTGCGGGTAACTTCTGGCTATACAATCGATTAACTGGTATACCTAATTTGCTGTGAAAGTAAACGGGGCGATTATTATTAACTGGTGCATGGCTAAAATAAGTATAGTTGGGGCTGAATATAAATATAGCATGTGTCATTTATCAGGATGATCTTACGTACGGCGGTTCATCACTCTCGTTGGATGATGCGCCGAGATTATCTATTTTTGATGACGTCGTAAGTAATTGTGTTTCTGAGATGGGTGTAAATGCATGTGTAACTCAACTGGTAAATCGGCAGCTGAGGGCACAACACTTTCTTTGATAGATCTGAGGCATGCAATTGTATCAAAGACGTGTTAAAGGGACCTAGTTCTTATTTTGAAACATTGTCGTAATTTTTTGTGAAATTGCATATTGTATCACGATGTAAATAAATGAGATTAGACCCAATAATATCAAAGTAAAAAATGGCTAGCTAGGTTCTTTATAGGAGTATGCTTTGGTGCTGGTAGACATGCCTATGCATGTATAGCGTTGTATATACTCCTGCATGCGATTACATGCATCAATACACCCATATATACCTATAGAATGGAAGACTATCTTTGCAAAATAGTGTCTAATATGGATCAGATTTTTTTGCCCTCTTTTGCAAGAAATCTAAAAAAAAGATAATCTTGGCTATATCACACCAAAGCATATAATACCCAGGGTGCGATATACTCCATCCGTTCTTAAATTGATGTCGCCGTTGATTTTTACAATCAACTTTGACTATTCGTTTTATTCAAAAAATTTGCTCGAATGTGTAAAATTTTAAGGTAGAATTCAAATAACTCTAATAATAAATCAAATTATATCAAAATATATGAAATTTATCAAAAAAAAAATTGAATAAGATGAATGGTCAAAGTTTAATTTAAAAGTCAGTGGCGACATCAATTAAAGAACGGAGGGAGTATTAAATAACGCCCTAATCATATGACTACAAATAATCTTTGGTGTTATATTACAATAATATAGCATTATATTGGTTGTGTGTCTAAAGTAATCAAGAAAAAAATGAGGTATGGAATCTAAAGGTGAATGAGCTATTACAAAAACATCTGTGCATGATCGAATTACCTACAAACAATTTTTGCATTAAGTGGACCCGTCAAGTACTAGCTAGGCCTGTAATTGAAATATTGGCTCTACATCATCTAAAGAGAAAAGGACCAAAGTAAAGGATTGGAAAGACGTAGTCAGTTAAAATGAGAGTATGCACTCATACGGCATGCACACTGTGTTAGCATGCTTGTGGTTAAGTTATTTGACTATTCATGAATTATCTTATTTCGCTAAGCACACACTCATCGTAAACACATCTGTAGCCTGTGGGCTTGTGGCTATTAACAAAAAATCAGGATCAGACGCTGTACGTAACAAATGAAAAAGATCAGTGCAATGCACCAATAACGGTGCACACCATCCACATATATATATAAGAGATAAGCACAGCATATTATCCATCGAAAAGTGACTCAACGAACCATGTACTCATGTATATGCATGCCACATAGTATGGAAGTACTGATATTCACACGTTGCTAAAAAAAGAGAACAGTATGCTAATAGAAAAGTAATGGATCAGACGCATGAGAGCCACAGATAAATATAGGCTCAACAAACGCCACAGGAGAAGCATCCAGCACTGATGCTTGCCTTTCGTCGAATGAGGCAGCGCATGCAGTTTTATTTTTATTTTTGGTCACGTATAATATAAAGAATTTACACCGCTCCTACATTAATGTATGTTATTTGCCCTAAACATCATCGATCATGTTCGCGAAGCGGAGGGAGTACATGTGTATGGAGGAACCATGCATATACCTAGCCAAAAGTAGATATAGGAGTATAATGTCTTGATCGAAGAAAATGATATAGTACTACATTCGTTTTAAAATATAATTATTTTTAGGTGGATAAGGTCAAAATCTCTTAACTTCTATTGATAATATTTAAAAAAATTACATAATTTTTAATATAAAAATATATTTTTATAAAAGTTTATTTAATAATAAATTTTAAAAATATAATTTTTATATAATAAATTATTATTAATTATATATTATTAGTGATCAAAATGATAAAAATTTAGCTTTGACAAAAGCTAAAAATATTTATATTTTGAAACAAAGAGAGCAGAGCACCGGAGCCGAGACAACGACAGTTATTCAATTAGTTAGGGTGGAATTCGGTGTCGGTCCTCTTCTTCATGCTACGCTTCCTAGGTAAATAACCTTGGACATCGCACTATGTGGGAGTACATTGGCTACAGCTTTTGCCTCTTTCTGGAGTACTCCTACGTCGGTCTTTGGTAGGAGTACGACAGCAAAAGCACTGAGACTCTTTATTGGTGCCTGGGAAATGTAGAGGCAGAGCGCGAGATGAACGCAGAGGTTTCGAGGAATCTTCTTCCGGAACCCGAACCATGCAGGACCGGGACTGAATTCCAAAAGCTGCGTGTCTCAGTGCTCAGATCGCTGCACCGGTGTCCATGCGAGAGCGCGGCTTTCGAGGCATATCATCTTGGGACGACAGCAAGCCTCCCATTGGGTGAGGAAGCTTCGCTTGGTCTTTCATGCATATATACGAATACGATTTGGTAAGCCTCGCTGGTTGCGCAGTGGCCCAGGTGGTCGACTGCACCAGTACTGACCAGAGCTTCCTTCGTCTTGGGAACCACGAAAGACAGGACACGAGATCTGGAGCAGTATCTCTCGTTGCTTTTTAGAGCAGCGTAAAAATACAGCAGCCAGTCTCTTTCCATGCCATGCATACTCACTTTGATTATCATAGACAAACACTAGACACAGAGCACGCACTTTGTGTCTAGAATGTAGAATCTCGCAACTGCGGATTCGTTCAGAATCGCAATGCTGAATCCAAGATAGACATGGATATACGTGGCTATCAGATCAGATTCAATGTCCAGTGCAAGATCGTCCCTCTGGTATCATCAGGTATAATGTACACAGGACTACCACCAGACTCTGAAATACTGGAGTACATATTTCATCCACCCAACAGACCTTTATTTCGCAGCACGACCATCTTTAGAGATAGTACTATCGATGTGTCGATGATTATTCTGTACAAAAAGGTTCGGAGATCGTTGAGGCCGTGCTTTATGTTCTCATCATTTACAGCCCATTTTTATTCGCGGCCCATTCTTCTTTTTTGTCCCATCAGCTATTCAACTCAGGCATGCACTTAATTATCAGCGCGTCTGCATCCTTTAATCCTCAATTTCTTGACTCATCAAGCACCATCAGCCATGTGGTTCCGACCGGACTGATTTCTAGTAGTCTCCGTTCAAATTGCCCATGCAGATATACTTGAGCTGCAGAAGGACGCCAGATTGTCACGAATGGGAGAAAATGATAAAGACAATTGTATGTAGCATAAACGCCAACCTCCAAGTATTCGTCAACTCCGTATTTTGATCCTTCTCTCCCAAGACCAGACTGCTTAACTCCGCCAAATGGTGCCACCTGGAAAGTAAGACGAAGCAATATTATAAAGGGTCATATCAGCCATAAAATAGGCAATTATATGCTGTTTTATTTCGTTTCTTGTTTTTTGTATCTCTACCTCTGTTGAAATCAGCCCCTCATTCACACCAACCAAGCCGTATTCAAGAGCCTCAGAAACACGCCATGACCGAGGTATGCTCTTTGTGAATATGTATGCAGCCAAGCCTGCAGGTCAAGAATTACATGGTAATGCCGAATGGATCAAGGAAAAATTCAATGTTGTTTTGTCTCCGCAGCAGCAACAGCTATGTAACGTTACGATCTACGTTTTCCTTAGGTTAGCCCTTGTTATTATGCTAACCTAGCATATCATTACTCTTCTTCAGAAAAACTGCAAATCATTACCCCAGAGCAACTGATTTTCTAGTATAACAGAAAAAACCTATTTTAGGGCATTAAAAGCTGTTAATGTACCTGCATTCGTGTCATTGGCCATATGGATTGCCTCTTCCTCTGTTTTAAATGGTATGAGTGGTGCAACCGGGCCAAAGACTTCCTCCCTGAAGTCAAACAGAAGTGTAAGAAACACTTGCAGATGATTGAGTATTTATTCACAGTTCACATGAAGGTAAAATGTATGTAGCAAAACAAAGCAAAACCTGAGAAGCAGCAAATCATCGCTGTAAAATTTTAAACTTTACCTGAAAAGAAGCATATCATTGCTTACATTCCCGACTACTGTTGGCTCATAAAATGTCATCCCCAGGCTGTGTCGTTTACCACCTAGCATGATGTTTGCACCCTACAAAAAGATCAAAGGGGTACTTCACATACAGCTGCCAAGAAAACTGGACAGCAAGAAACAAACAAAATCCCCCCATTTCACTGAAGCAAGCTGCATGAGTTCAAATTTAAGCGGAGTGATACACAATTCAGGGTGATTTCATTCATCATTTTCACACCACATTTTCCCAAATGTTCCTTCTAATTTAAAAGGAAAATACATAAATGCACATCCTCATGATGATTTGAGATTACCTTTGAAGTAGCATCATTTACAAACTTCTCTACCTAAAGAAATAGTCCAAAAAATAGAACATATGAGAGGCTGCAGACTTGATGGAGAGAAGGGGACGAGCGAGATTAAGCAATATGGTAAATCACAAAATGTGCACCTTTTGAACAGCAGCTTCATTAATCAGAGGACCCTGCATATGGAAGGACAGCTTCTTAACTGAGGGCATATAGATGGAAATAATAGAGAGAATTGAGAAGATAAAAATGATTGCTTCAAGGAAACAAAAAAAGAAAGTTAATAATAACAGTTGTGCAATTATTCTTAAATAGCTCGTAAGCACTGCATGATTCTGTACCTGTGACGTACTTTCTTCGAGACCATTTCCAACCTGTAAGCTCTGAACAGCCTTGACAAAGGCACTGGCAAATTTTTCATAGATGCCTACAGACGTTAAGTTGCAACTTTGTAATGGAACACAAGGTGCATCTGCAACATACATCAGACAGATGATCACCATACCTTCTTGCACCAATACCCTGTTTGCACATACACACGTCTGTCCACTGTTTCGGAACTTTGCAGCAAGCTGAACATAAATTGGGCAGTTAGGAAATATCAGCGTGCGAAACAATGAAAGTTATCAACAGAAACCTGTCCATCAAAATACACTATAAAGTCAACCTCAAGCAACACATCTAAAATAACCTTGATTCAGCGTTCACATACTAAAAAAGGATTCTGTATCGTGTTAAGCAGGTAGTTACTTCAAAACTGAAAGTAATGGGTTCGGTTAGAGTTAGCTAATTTGTCAGGAAGGATAAGTGTCAGGCCATGCTGTACTGTGTAAGATCTGAACTCTGTCATGGTCCTTCAAGTGTCATCTACACGTAACATGAGAAATGATTCTGGTAGAGTAGATAGTAACTAAGCAGAGTGCACAGAGTCAGTAACCAATATACCAGCCATGAACTTGCGCGACCTATATACTGGCCATTAAATGATAATGTGTAGGGACTTAGGACACATAAGATAGAGAAAGGCTATGTGTTTTTTATATCAACAGTTGCTGAGGAAATTATTTTAGTCAAAGACCTATTTTTCAGAAAATTCACTCATTGACTTCATGTGGACAATGTTTCTACTTCAAACACATCAAGACCATAATGAGCTAGAATAATATGCCTAAAATAAATCTGGTACTCTAGAATCTTAGAAGTTATCTATAAAATCATGACGGATACTGTCACTTTCATCAAGGGACAAAGAATGACTTTATTTTTTGCATGTTGACTGGAAAAAACAAAAGGTGATAAAAAAGGAGGCTGAAAAATGTGAGGAGAGGCTAATTGTAATTACACTGCCTTTAATAGCAACATCGATGTCAGCATCATCGAAAACAATGCAAGGAGCATTCCCACCAAGTTCCAAAGAGATCTGCATAGCAAATTTCCTAATGAGCACCAACTAGAATGGAGCATATTGAAATGATCGAGCATGCAAACTAAAAAAAACTCTTGTTATAAGGGCGAAAACATTTAACCATGATGAAGCATGTCAAAGAAACAGATTGCTTAGGTGTAATAATACCGTTTGGTAGCAAGTGGAAGCTATTGTGATTACAATGGAACAGTAATCAAGCAGTATTAAGAATCTGATATTCTAACTACAAAGAATGTTTTGAAGAAACAGGACTGGCCCAAAACACCACCAGGAACCAGCGCAGATCCTGCAAGTTGTCAATTTTACTGTTTTTACATCGAGTAACCTTATAGTATACCTTCTTTACGGTATTCGCAGATCCTGCCATCAGCTTTTTACCCACAGCTGTTGATCCAGTGAACGTAATCTTTCGGACCTAACAAAAAAAAAAGAGAGGGTATTTTCATGTCAAACATACTTCTTCCTGCTTAACCTAATGACCATAGAAGAATCCAGCATAGCAGACACAATTGAAAGTGGAAAGAAACAAAACCTGTGTACTCTCCAGTAATGCATCACCTATCTCAGGAGCATTGCCCATCACAACATTTAGTGCACCCTAAAAAGAATAATAGTGAGATATGCTAAACTGATGGCTGAGTGAAACAACCAATGAACAAAATCATTAAGACAATCAACAATGGATAAAACTCTCTGTAGTTACAACTAAAAGATGAAGATTTATCTAAAAGTTCTACAAAATCTGACCTAGCTTGCCTAAGATTTGACATCATGATTTACTTCTCATGTTCGAACTTTTTTCTAAGTAATTGCATAGTTTACATAAATAGCTAGTTGGCCACTCGCCTCATTGGTTTCTACTCTCCTAATTCACCTCTTCTGTCGAAAAATTTCTTTTGCATTTACTCACATAAAAAATCTGAAGATACAAGGTCCCCTTACACAAACAAATTGTTAATAAAACTTCAAAATACCTTTTTTGTTTCAATGAACTCCTATACTTTTCTAAAGTTGTAATAGGAATTTAATAACCACTTTCAACTAATGCAGTAATTCAAATGGAAACATTAGCAAATAACCAGACAAAATTGTGACAGGGGAAACACTTAAGATAATTACCGATGGTATTCCAGCTTGAAGAGCAAGGTCTGCTGCAGCTAATGCTGTCAGAGGTGTGAACTCTGATGGCTTCACAACAACAGTGCAGCCACAGGCCAGCGCTGGACCAACCTGCCGAAAAACCATTCCATACAGCAAATGTACTGCATTAGCTACTTTCTCCTATTGAAAACTTTTTCCCAATGGACTGTAGTAAAATGCGTTAAATGCTAGAGACCTTTCGAGTTATCATTGCTAAAGGAAAGTTCCAGGGCGTAATTGCTCCAACTACCCCAACAGGCTACATAAGAAAAGTGAGGAAAATTTAGATACAAGGTGCGTAAAAGTCCACAAGGTGAATTTTAAAAAATAAACAAAATATATAAGTACAGCAGGCAAAAAACAATAGACTGCTAAACCAGAGTTGCAGTCACCAGTCAGTTACAGAATACTAATTTCTAAACAATATAAATCTGCTCAACAAAATGAAAAGTGAAAACTGTACCAAATTGAGGGCCTATTTGTTACCCCTAGATTATATAATCTAGCTTATTTAATCTTAATCTGAAAGAAACAACTAGATTATGTGGTCAGATTATATAATCCAGACCACCAGATTATGATAGTCCAATATGCTGCCAAAGTACATTATTTCAGCTAAAAATCTTGGTTTCAAGTATTTTCTATCCAAACCAATAATCCACTGGCTTATTATTTGGGTTACCAAATAATCTCGCCAGCTTATTGCATTCTAACTTTTATAAACTAGATTATTAAATAAAGCATTAATAAGCTAAATTATACAATCTAGCGGGTAAAAAAAAAGAGCCCTGAATCCTTCCATTTATGGACTTGCTAAACTAAGAAGAATGTATTAAAGGGACATATTGGCAAAAACTATCCATAGTTCCCAAAAAACTCATATGGGGTGAAACCTTAGTTTAGAGCCAAAATTACAATGGGAGCTATTTGGAAATACAGAATCATGCATATAAAGACGTTATAACAGGCCACCATCTTTTAGAACTATGACATTTCAAATCCAGATAGAACATTTGACTAGTGATGCATAAAAATATTATTAAACAAAACAATATAAATCCAACTAATAAATTAAATTAGCAGTAATTAACTTGGTAAAAGGTATCAGCATATTACCTGCTTCAGAACCAACAGTCTGCGATCAGGTAGAGTAGGGGGGATAATATCACCGTATATACGCTTGGCTTCCTCAGCAAAATATTCTATGAAACTTGCACCATAAGTGACCTGAATAGGTGATTAGAAATCAATCAGGCTTCAAAAGGACCTTATCTTAATCAAAAACTCAGACTAACATCAACAGATGAGTTTTAGCAAATACTACCTCGCCAAGGGCTTCCTTCATTGGTTTCCCCTGCTCCAGTGTCATGAGAAGTGCAAGTTCTTCCTTATGTGAAATAATTAGATCATACCTTGATGAACAAACATAGCGAGAAAGAATATATAGATGTTATCATCAAATCTTAGAAATCACGTTATTTATAGAGAAACTACCATTTTCTCAGTGCCTTGCTCCTCTCACTTGCAGTTAGTTTACTCCAAGCTACAAGAAGGTGATAAAGAAGCAGCAATTATGGGTCTACAAAAAATACTGGTAGCATTCACTATTCAACCTGCATAAGAGTACTTATAGAGGGAAAAGAAAATTGTACTAACAACCAAAATAAGAATCGAATTAGATATCTTACTTGTATGAAGATACTGAATTAGCTAGGGGTTTATTTTTTTATGTGTTATTCTTATTACCAAGATGCCACAGTAATGGCATTACAGAGAAAGAGAACCATTAAGGAAGGTTCAACGGATTCCTGAGAGGTTATATGATAAAAGTGGACAGTGGGGACTTAAAGGCCACAAATGACAACTAGTGCCAATAAAGTTAAATTGATTCACACCATTTAGTAGAGCCTCCAAAAAAAATCATCTCCGGACCTATTAGTAACTTTATTTAAGGAAACTAAAGACCTGCTCTATTTGAACTTAAAATAATTTGAAATGCCATTTCTGAATGCATACCTTGGAATGTATCATGAGCGGAAGCTATTGCATCAGATGTTTCTCTGCTGCCCATACAAGGCACATTTGCTAGGACCTCGCCAGTTGCCGGATTTTGCACCTACAAGGGAGAAATGACGTTTCAGTGATCAATGTGACATCGACTAAAATAGAACATAAAAAAAGAGAACAAATTTGTGAACGTAACAAAGGCCGTGGACTTTTCATATTGTTAAACACACAGATATTCCTAAGCAGCGAAGTTAAAAGGGAAATCAAGCAAGCCGACCCCTCCCATTCCAGGTAATTTCAGCGACACTTCAGGAGCGCACAAGCCTGAGGCGAAGGACCTATGCGGGAGGGGACGCGTACCTCGATGGTCTTGCCGTCGTAGGCATCGACCCACTGACCGCCGATCAGCCCCCGGGTCCTGAGCAGCCCCGCCGCCCGGATTCTCTCCATCGCCGCGCCTGCGTTCACGCTCATCTGCGCACCCAGACAGAGAATAAAACAAACCCGCAAGCGATGAGTGAGCGAGCCGGCTGCCGGCCGACGGGAGGTCGAGCCGTCGAGGGTTATGAAGCGGGAGAAGAGATGAGTGTAGGCGATGTGGCGCACATGGCATCGGAGAACGAGGCGAGAGGAGGGGGAGGCGGCAGCGGCGAGGATATGGCGGGCGCCGAGCGCCGCCGCGCGTCGCATCACCGTCGCCATTTGGGAAGGGGAGGCCGCGTGGAAGACGACAAGATTGCGGAAATGGGCCCACCTAGTCCGACTCAGGAGGGACCTTTTTATAGGGCTGGCACTTTAATTATCGGGATGCTTTGCATTTGTTAATGGCGCTGGCTGCTCTTTGAGCTTTTGCTAAAGCCAATTGGAAATGTTAAGGGCTGTTTGAATCTGATTGCTAGTCTTTTTAATTTCCTTGCTAGTAAAATTTCATTTTTCATCACTAACTAAATTCATCATGCTACATGATCATCTTTGAAAAAGTCACAACTATCTTAATACTCCTCCTAGCTTTAAAATATCAACACCATTAGCTTTTAACATCAATTTTGTTCATTACTTTTATTTAAATTTTTTGTTCAAATATGTAAAATTATTAATCATATTTTAAATATATTATTATTAATAAAATAAATATATTATACGTATCATATATTCTTTTAATAAGACTACTCATTCTATCATATTTTTTTTAATAAGACTACTCATTCCAGATGGTTCTAAAAACCACTAGGACAACAATCCAAATTTATTTTTTAAATGAAATCGTTATATAAACAGCAGAAGTTAAAAAATGAAAAGAGTATAGAAAAGATACCTGAAATGAACAAATGAAAGGACAGCCAATCAGTAAATCCATAAGAACTGCCAAGTCATCCCAAGGTTTCCAACGAATATTCCATCCAACTCAACCGTTCTGGACGAGAGTAAATTTTAATTCTATTTGTGCATAAAAACAAAGGAAAATATTCAGCCTAATTTGCGACCTGATGGTCTTCTCCGCCGGCTGGGCAAAACGTCGAGGCCACGACCACGACTACCAACTCCGCGTCCGCTCTTCAAGTCAAACCACCCCTCCTTTCCTTGTAACCTTCGCAAGAAGAACAGCAGGACCCAGCTCCGTGATTCTTCCCCCACCTCGCCTTCCGTCCGTCTCCAAATCTTGAAGTAAAGAGCAGTCCGTAAAGGCGTGCTTTTGGGTGTTCGGGAAGGCCGCTTATTGGTTACGGATTTTATTGGAGCTTCTTTGGCTACCAGATAGAGGCGTTTCTTGGCAGTTGGTGAGATGGACAGCCATGCCGCCGGGTCGAGCGCCGGCGGATCCGGGGACGGCGGCGCGACCAGGAGGCAATCCAGGAAGCCCAAGTGTGAGATCTCAAGTCATTATATCATCTTGTTGATATTACATCTGCCTTTATTTAGACTTGAAGAGAAAAAAAGGATATTTTCTCATTTCTTGTTTTTACTTCATCTTGAATGGATATTTTTGGGCTAGTTGTGTTATTGCCTTTTCTTTATGATGAATTATTTTTTGCTCTTGTTAATAGTTAGAGTTGATTAGTGATCTAGTTTTAGAGATCAAGAGTTTCGAGTCCAACAAAATCTGGCGAAACAGCTTGCCTGCATTGCATAAAATATGTTCCTCGTATCTAGCTTAAATTTTAAATTTGTCCTTATATGCGAACAGACTCCAAGTTTACACAGCAGGAGCTCCCGGCTTGCAAGCCAATTCTTACTCCAAAATGGGTAGGTTTAATAGTGCAATTCCCCTTCTATATTTGCGTCTGTACATCATACTTCAGAAATGGACATCGTTGTGCTTGCTTCTTATTTTTATATATACAGGTTATTACAGTATTTGTTATTGTGGGTGTAATTTTTGTCCCAATTGGAGTTGTGTCTCTACGAGCTTCGCGACAAGTATGCCCAATATCCTTTATACTTTGTTCGAAGATGAGTTTGGACCATTTTTTTTATGTTCGCTTTTATCTTGGTGCAGGTTGTTGAGATCATTGATCGGTATGATGATGCATGTGTACCTGCTGATGTGACTGACAAGCTTTCTTACATCAAGAACTCAAGTATATCAAAAAATTGCACAAGGACCTTGAATGTAATGTATCATCTTCATGTATTCTTCCATAACCTGAAATTCTGGCTGTGTCAAATAGTACCAGGAAGGACATTTTTTTGTTAAAAAATAACCAAAACAGCATTGACGATGAAGTGTTTGATTTATTTCATGTTTGTGTTAAATAATAATCCTTGGCTGAAATAGTTTACCTCATGTTTGTCTGCAGGTTACAAAGGATATGAAACAGCCGATTTTTGTTTATTATCAGCTGGATAACTTTTACCAGAATCATAGGAGGTCTGTATTATGTTTCGTGAGGTCACTGATTTTTCATAGACATTGAGATCATCAAATCAACAAAATGATCAGTAGCTGAAATATTTGTATTAATTATTAAATCTTCACAGCAATTGCATTGAAATGAATAAAATTGAAATGCATGTTTGAATTGCTTACTGACTTTGCATTCATCACATCAAGGTATGTCAAGAGCCGCAATGATATACAGCTGAGAGATGCAAGCAAGGCAAACGAAACTGCCAATTGCGACCCTGAAGCCACAATAGATAGACAGCCTATTGTACCTTGTGGTCTGATTGCGTGGAGTCTTTTTAATGATACATATACTTTCAACCACAATAGTAAGAGCTTGATGGTGGACAAAAAAGATATCTCCTGGAAGAGTGACAGGGATCACAAATTTGGAAGTGATGTCTTCCCAAAGAACTTCCAGAAAGGAGTTCTTATAGGTGGAAAAACGCTAAATTCAAGTATACCGGTATGTCTGCAGATCTTGCATTATATCATCATATTGTCACATTATTTGTCCTGGCCAGCAGTTCTACTTTTAGTTTTAGTATATCTATAAAAGGACTGTCCGGTGCATGTAGCTCTCGCTTGTGCAGGGTCCGGGGAAGGGTCCAACCACTTTGGGTTTTTAACGCAGCCTTTACCTGCATTTCTGCAAAAGATTATTTCCAGGACTTGAACCCATGACTCCACGGTCACAAGGCAACAACTTTACAGCTGCACCAAAGGCTCCCCTTCAGTACATCGTAGTCATGGACTAGTGCAATTTAAATATTCAACTGACTTCCTTTTTTTCACTTGTATTGACCACTCAAAGTTCTCTTTGCATTCAAGATAAAATGTTTTTGGCCCCTCGAGTTGCTGATTTATCGGTTTTTTCCTGAGCAGTTAAGTGAGCAAGAGGACCTTATTGTTTGGATGCGAACTGCAGCGCTTCCTACATTCAGAAAGCTGTATGGTAGGATACATGTTGATCTCAAGGCAAATGACACCATTACAGTTCGATTGGAGAACAACTACAACACCTATAGCTTTGGTGGCAAGAAGAAGTTGGTGCTTTCTACCGCAACATGGCTTGGTGGAAAAAATGATTTTGTTGGCTTTGCGTATCTCACTGTTGGTGGACTCTGCTTCTTCTTGGCCTTCGCATTCACCTTGTTGTACTTGATCAAACCAAGGTTAGTAACTTTCCAGTTATAAGCTTGCAACTATACTGCCAAACTTGCTAGTTATCAGATTATTATTATTATTTGAAAGTGACCAGTTATCAGATTGTTACTAAAACACTATCTGTGGCACTATGAGTTGTTTGGTACACTGCTATGGGCAGCTCCTGGTGTAAAATCCATGTTCATGTATATGCATCGGTAGTAGCTTGGGCCTCACACTGGGTTGGTCTCAAATAGCCTCAGGCCCTCAGCCTATATCTGGTTCAATCAGTCTGTAATATAATTGATTGGTGTTTCCCAGAAATATTACAGTTTTAATATTCCAAAAGGCTTCTCTAATATGTGTGATATGTTTAAAGTCTATTTCCTAGTCGTGTTGATTTTGCATTTTCTTTTTACCTCATTGAAGTACTCATGCTAGAGTCTAGAACTAGATGTTATTCCAGACAGCAAGCCATAACTGATTACATCATCCCTGATATTTTCTTTTCTTCTGATCACCTGCAGAAAACTGGGGGATAGCAACTACTTATCATGGAACAGAAATCCCACGCGCCGCTGATTATTGGAAGTAATGTTGCATTGTCAGCATTAAACAGTTTGGCTTATGGTTCAAATGTACCTTTGTACTGCACAGCAATTTTACTTGTGAGTGGTGGTTCAGTTTATAAACGAAGTAGAACTGTGTACGAGCGGCAGCTTTGGATCCACCCGTGCACAGATGTACATTACACTGAAACAAAATGGAGTACGTTTCTGTTGTCGAAAACTACAATATTAGAAGTAAAATGAGATTGAATTTCTGGATGATCCATCATTGTTGAATTAAGCAGGCTCTCGAGCTTTAGCTAACTCAAAGTTGATTAATCTGGTGTGCAAACATCTGTACTATGTTTCTGATTCGTATCATTAGGATAGTAACTCAAATTCAAAAATTGGTTATTATCAAAAAAAAAA
>BCLH01000276.1:0-29276 GCA_001602315.1 Zoysia pacifica
ATCCTTGAATAAGGAAATAATGAAAGCTACATATGAGAACTGCAAGGTCATATTTACTCATATTGGTCTTTCGTTCTGTTACGATCTCGATCAGCTTGAAACTTAAAACTCAATTTGTACAGGTCTTATTACAATCGGATCTTATCAAGTCTAGTTCTGAAGAGCGGTCTTTGCTAAAAAACCTTGGTAGTTGGCTTGGAAAATTGACTATAGGTAGAAATCAAACATTGCGAGCAAAGGAAATTGACCCAAAGGTTCTAATAGTTGAGGTAATACTTCAATTGCAATTAGTTTCCTTTATTTTTCATGCCATTCTGCTAATTGCTCATTCTGAACTTTGATATTTCCTAACGCTCTCCATCTTTTCAGGCTTATGAAAGGGGATTAATGATTGCAGTCATCCCATTTACTTCAAAGGTGCTGCACCTTTGATATCATTTCAATAATGATGCATATGCATTTTTATGCTTGTAATTGTGATAAATGTTGCTTTTCAGATTCTTGAACCTTGCCACTCAAGCATAGCATATCGTCCCCCAAATCCCTGGACAATGGGTATTCTTAGTCTACTTGCTGAAATCTCTGATTTACCAAATCTCAAGATGAACCTGAAATTCGACATTGAGGTTCTTGCTTATTCTTTATTACTACATTACTAAGGCATATATTTTCTGCTTACTGATATCTAGCTGTATATTTTTTTGGGTGGTTGCAGGTCTTGTTTAAGAATCTTAGTGTGGGCAGCATGATAGATGTAAAGCCATCTTCTCTTCTTAAAGATCGGACTCGCCAAGTTGTGGGAAATCCAGATTTTTCTAACAAAGATGTTAGTGCGTCTCAAACACCAGCACCAGCAGTTACAGAGATTTCCTCTAGTATTGGTCATTCAATGAACTACATGGAATTGCAACAGGAGATTAGTAGCACGTCCCGAGGTACAAGCCTTCCTAACATGCCAAGCCAGGTTGCGTCACTGCACTCATAATCAATGTAGATGTTTTGATCTTTGTATTCTTCTGTATATTTCATTTAAAATACCTCTTTTTGCAGTATGCAGCACCTGTCCACCTACCTCCAAACAGCATGGTAGAAGATGATAAGGCTGCTATAATCATGCCTGAGCAGGTTACCTCTCACAACCTAACCCAGGGTGCACCACCTCAAGTACCATCACCTTCACCGTTTTCTCTGAGTCAGGTTTACCCTTGTTGTTTTCCTACTTTCCCCCTCTGATTTCACATGTTTTCTGCACTTAAAAACTAATTTCCTTCAATGAACTCTTAACAGCTTATGGCAGCAATTCCACGTGACGATATAAATTTCAGAATTAATGGAAAGCTTAATGCTCTTGGTGCACAATTGCATTATAGCAAGTATGTTATTTCTAGATAAGTTTACATGTTTTTTTTTGTTGAACTGAAATACTTGTGATCTTTGTAGAATCATGGACATGGCTTTGGATAAGGCTATCAAGGAAATTATAGTTCCTGTCATCCAAAGAAGTGTTACGATAGCTAGCCGAACCACCAAGGAACTTATTCTAAAGGTGACATCTATTCTTTAACAAGGGATCTATCTGCATTAGGATATTTATGGTATTCTTATGGATAACATCTTGGTATATGTATTTTCCTACAGGATTATGCAATGGAATCTAATGATAGTGCCATATCTCGTTCTGCACATTTGATGGCTTGTACGTTAGCTGGAAGTTTAGCCCATGTTACATCGAAGGTATTTCTTCTGAAAGCTTCATAAATTTATTTCGTAGATCTACTTACATTTTCAACATCATAAATAATTCATTTATCTTCGCTCTCATTTGTGAAAAACTATTCAAGCATTCTTTCTTCTGTTTCAGGAGCCTCTTCGGGTTGCATTGTTATCTCATCTTCGAAGCCTTGTTCAGAACCTGATTAGTAACAGCGAAATCACTGAGCAAATTATCCATCTTCTTGTTAATGATAATCTCGATCTTGGATGTGCTCTAATAGAGAGCGTGGCGACTCGCAAGGTAGCTCCGTCTGAAGCATATGTACTTTGAGGGCTTTCATATGTTCTACTTTTGATATCTATTACTTCTATTTGCATAATGTCAATTACTGTGTAAGGCAGAAACTATCGACTAAGATGTGCGTGGTGCATCATAACACCAATGATATCATTGCAGACTGTTGACATGATTGATGGAGACATCAAACAACAATTTTTACAATTAAGGATACAGATAGAGCTACATGGATTTGCATATTACAATGTTTTTCCTTGCACTAAAGGTCTTAGGTGTGTCCCTGATGCACTTTGTCCCAAGCCTTCCTGTAATTTGTCTGCTGCCCAACGGCGAGTATATGAGGTGAAGTACAACCCATAACTTTTGTCCATATTCAGCAAATTTTCTGTTCACAGTACCTACATCTTATTTCTGCTTTCAGGACTTCGTCACTATGTGGCATAGCCAGAGTAGTCAAAATGCTGGCGCTACAACTTCTTGTGCCTCTGTGGCCATTACCCCAATTGATTCCAATATTGCTGCAGTTCACGGCCCAATTTTAGCGCCAACCGCTTCCACTAGTTTTTCACCTCTCCAATTTTCTCCGTTCATGTCTGCTAATCATTCAAAAAAGCCAATACTTGATAAGACAGATCCTGATGCTACACAGCTTACAAGGTATGGGTACCTACATATTCCTCTCTCGTCAAACCTTTCAATCGGACCACCTTGTTCTGAATTTTTGAATGCCAACCCACTGCAGTCTTTCAGCTCCATTTAGCACAGCTGACACTCCTGTCCAAGTTAGTGGAACAGTAAATCGAAGAGCTGCATTTTCTGCTATGACTTCTGGTGACCTAGTGGGTGAACTAGCAACTGCCATTAAAGTTAGTCTTCTAGTTGTATATTTACACAAAATATACTGAAGATCTAATTTCATGAACTTTTGAAACTCTGCTAGCAGGATGTTGATGCACCAGCGCCACCTTCACCTACGGCTACTACTAATCGCCCAATATCTGCTTTTCCTAAACTTTTGGATACAGGTGATGCATTGGATATATATCAGCATGTTTCACAGAAGGTAAGGGTGTCCTTTTATAGAAAGTAAATCCATTTGACTTCCGTTTTGTCATAGAGAGATGGCATCATCTCTATCAGGATGCAAGTAACTAAAATGAACCTAGAAATGAAGTTATAATTTGTAACTTGGTCATGTTTTTATTCACGGATATATACAAATAGTCGAAAACTGTAGACTCACTATTCTATTCGACTTCTTTTTACTTATTTTGGCTGCAGATATTATAATTGTTATTGTCTTGTACACTTTTTTGAGATAACGTTTTAATTGATCACTTTCCATGTTCTATCTCTTCCTTTCAGCTGGAAGCTTTGATTGCTAATAATGGCAAAGATGTGGAATTTGAGGTCAGCAATGTGGCTTCATATATGATTATATCTTATCATGATTTGTAGGCTAGGTATATTTTCCAGTAGGGTTATCTTTTTTTTTTTGTGACGAAGTGGATTTGTTCTGGATTATTGTTTTGTTCAGTCTGTTATAGCCGAAGTTCCTGATACCTTGCTCAGATGTGTCAGTCGGGATGAAGCTGCATTAGCGATAGCTCAGAAGGTCCATTCTTCTGCCACCAGTTTAACATTGGTTCCATTATTTGTTATTGTCCTTGAGCGTTCCTGTCCTGGTTCCAGGTTTTCAGAAGTTTATTTGAAAATGCTTCTAAAAGTACTGCTGTCACATGGTTTCTGGCAACCTTAGTTGCAGTACGTGGTGTTTGCGAACTTGTTGTGAAAGAGCTAACTAGCTGGGTATGTCTCTCTTCAACAGCATATGCTTTTATTCGGACATTAATATAAGAAAAAGCCTTATTTACCTCCCTCAACTATTTTGGTTGTATATTTTTCCTCCCTCTATTACAAAACCGGGTAGCCAGACTCTTCCAACTAGCAAAACCGTTCGTTTTACCTCCTTGACTCCTTTCGAGGGCGGTTTTATTTGACGTGGCAGCTGATGTGGTGGTTTTCGCTGGCGTGGGCAGCCAACGTGGCGGTTTTTCGCTGATGTGGACAGCCAAGTGCCCTCGTTTTGTTTGAGGTCCGAAAACAATTGATTAACGAGCTCAGAATATTATGAAAATTGCAAAGACTTAAATCATTTCACAAGGAATAATTTTGTTTAGGTCCAATTTCAAATTCTGAACACATTTTATTTGAAAAATCTAGAAAATAAAATAACTATTTAGAAGTTAAAAAATTATGTAAACCTTTAAACTATTTAGAAGTTAAAAAATTATGTAACAAGAATATGCGCTCTCATGGGATGGACGAACAAAGATGACAAGGAATTGGATATGGACACAACAAAAGACACTAAGCCTAGACGGAGATAGAGGAAACTGACTTAGAGCAGCAAATAGTGCAGACCCCCATAGGAATGTGAGTTGCCTCGCATAGGAACAGATCACCAACGAGCAGCTAGATTCTATCACCACTGAAGCTTGGAGCTTGAGGAGTAGGGCGACAACCATTAAGGCAGGCGAGCTATCAGGGGCGAGCTCAATGTGTTTGCGGCACGATGCATGAGGAAGTGAACAGTGTTAGATAGGCAGTAGTGGTGAGCCATGGTGATGGCGAGGAGCCACACGTGTGGAGAGGCAGCAGTGGGAGCTACATGGCAGGTCGAGCCAGTGGCAACACCGATCTGATAATAATAGAGTCGTGGAGTCGACATTGGCGCGATGAAGAAAGGTGGTGCAGGTAGTCGAGAAGAAGAATGGGGCCGAGGCCGGAGCCGATGGTAGAGGTGAATCTAGTAATAATGGGCAAAGCCCGGTAATAGTAGGCGGTAATACGAGCTGCTGGGGCAGCGTAGCAGTAGGAGGTAGTGGCAACCGGTGGAGCGGCACGATAGTGGGGTGAGCCTCTGGGGACTTTGTTATCTGTCAAAGAATCGGGTAACATGGGTGGAGCAGGCAAGGTTTAGGCCAAGCAGATCCAAACCAATGAGGAGCCCACTGGCGGATCTTGAGCAGTCAAGGAAGAAGTCTGCAGTCGGTAACACCTCCGTTAGCATTGAAGGGGCAAGATCCAAGCTGGGGGGGGGGGGGGGGGGGGGGGGGGGGGGGGGGGGGGGGGGGGGGGGGGGGGGGGGGGGGGGAGCGAAATCTATGGTGGTGATGGGTGGGATCCAAGGCCGGTAAAGGATGTGAGAAGAGGATTGGAGAACAACACAGCTGGTTTAGATCTCTATGGAATGGCTGATTTCATTCCTTGGGTCAGAGGCATATATATAGAGGTTACAAGTCAAATACGAGTTGCCTAATGCAACTGGCTGTAAACAGCACTAAAACAAACCAAAATTGGCTACTTCTATTAGCTGGAATTACTGCCTAGGGACAGGCTGTAATTAGCACTAAGTCAAACCAAAATTGACTACTACTACCTAGACTTACTTCCTAAGGAAACTAAGTTACTAGGGTGGCTGTTGTGCTGTAAAACAGCAAGCCAATGCAGCCATACATGCTGCTGATTCAGCAGATGGTGCTAGAACACCAATGAAGTTAAGACTCATCTATCAATCACCCCTGAGTCTTGACTTCTATGCCTCAAGCATTCCGATTTTGTTGCACAGCTCTTGAAATATTGTCCTTCCCAATGGCTTGGTCAGGATATCAGCCAATTGATCTTGAGCGAATTTGATACATGCCATTACAACTTTGCAAACTTTGAAATATGCTATTGATGTGTCAGTGACAGATGGGGCTCTGCAAGTGAATGACACGTGAGCCCGAATGGCATATTTCAAATTTCACAAAATTGTAATGGCATGTATCAAATTAATCCATTGATGATCTTTGATGTTGATGTAGTTCACCCTTGTTTTGCTTTGTTCAACACAGTCCCTAATGAAGTGGTACCTTGTGTCGATATGTTTGCTGCGCTCATGGAAGACAGCTACAAAACGGATACATCACCGGCAGTGTGGATACGCGTTGAATACATATCTCGTACGGATACGTATCGGATACGTGTTCGATATGTATCCAAGAAGTATCGGAAAAAAATAAATGCAAAAAAAAGGATACTCGAGAGAATACGTATTGGGCTGTTCTGGCCTGTTATCAAATACGTTTTGATCGATCGCAGTGAGCCGCGAACCCTAGGAAACACAGCTGGATGAGAGAGAGAGAGAGAGAGAGTGGATCCAAGGGGAAGGGGACGGGATCTTAGGGCGGAGCTGCTGTGGCGGCCTGAGGAGCCAAGGGGAAGGATGCGCTAGGAGCCGGCGGTGAGGTCCTGGCGGGTGCGACTGCCAGCGGCGGCGAGGTCTGGAGCCGCTAGACCTCCTGCGGATGCAATGGCAGGGCAGCACATAATCTGTTCCTTGCGGTGGCGATGGCAAGGCCGTTATTGCTGTGCTTCATCCCACGCATGGTGAGAATGAGAGAGAGAGAGGGAGATAGTGGCGGCTGGTGGTGGAGATGCCAGGTGGGTGGGGAATCCGGTGGGTGGAGGGTGTGGTGAGATATTTATATCTAGGGTAAAATGTGAGGAGAATGGGTCAGTCTGATTTGTTGCGGCCCAACTTTAATCTACTTTTTTTTCTTCTTTTTTCCTATTATTTACAGCTTTAAAGTTGAATTATTTTTTTTAAAAATAAAACGTATCCACGTATCGGATTTTTTTGACAAATGCCGTACTGTCGTATCCGTATCCGTGCCGGATAGGAAGACAGGATTCTTGCTCAATTCAATGGCTGGGTCATATATATAGCAGTACATGAGAGAAACCTAGTGAGGAATTACAATAATACCCCTGACTATTTTACCCTTGATAGATATAAGTAATTATCTGAAACTGGCAGATATTCAAATGGGTGACAATACAAATATTATAGTATGTCATTAAAGCACTCGAGAGCTGCACACCTAGTGGCCTGTTGATATATGTTTAAGGACTTGTAAAGCAACCTTCCCTTCTAACGAATTGGTTCCACTTTGGTGTTTTGTTATGTAGCATAGTTTGTTCTTTTTGTGCAGGTAATGCATTCAGATGAAGAGAAGTTCAACGTCAACATAATTGTTGGTCTTATTCGTTTGGAGCTTCTTAATCTTGGGGAATACGACGTTCATTTGGCAAAGCTTATTGATGATGGACAGCAGAGTACGTTGAGATAGTCATGTTTCTATTCTTTTGTATTTTTTAAAAAGAAATAAAAACATTGTCCATATCAAAATTACTGCTTAAATTTGACTTTGTGTTGTTTGGACAATAGGTAGCTGCAATGATATTTTGTTTCAAAGGTGGCTAATTAACATTCTTCCCTACTTAATTCAACTGCTTCCTCTGTCCCAGTATATAAGAAGATTCTAGCATCTCAAGACAAAAATGGTAGTAGACATAAAACTGATATGCCCCTTGTTTTACCTCAACCCACTAACCCCTCACCACCATATTAATTGTACAAACTTCGTCTATCTCTAATGTCCCTTACATTTTGGTACAAACTGTGAATCCTCAAATCCCTTATTATATAGGGATGGAGGGAGTACAATGTAAGCAGAATCTTATGTGTCCCTCTTAATTGGTCAAATTGGTTTATAAATGAAACAATGGTACATGCATGATTTTGTGTTTCATGTTGCATGACACTAAGGTGTACTCCCTCCATTCTTACATTTTTTTAACATCAACTTTGACCATCCGTTTTATTCAATTTTTTTTTTATAAATATCATATATTTTGTTATAATTGAATTTATCATTAGAGTTATTTAAATCACAACTTAAAATTTTATATGTTTGAACTAATTTTTTGAATAAGACGAATGGTCAAAATTGATGTTAGAAGTTAACGGCGACATCAATTTAAGAACGGAGGGAGTGTAGTTGAGTGTGTTTTGATTATCTATATGAAAAACAAAATAATGAAGTAGTTGAGACATTTTTCCACTGATTAGGTCGTTATTGTGCATCATTGGGATTGTACAATGCAGAATGTGGTTGATAAGTTTAATTGTGGAGGTCAATCGTGCATTGTATTTATTTTATTATAATGTCCAGTTTCAAAAATGAATAGCAAAGTACCCAATTGATATAGTAAAAGGAAATGCTTCCATCAAGGAAGTCCATTCCTAGTAATTCGAGTTCTTAAAATCATAGATGGTAATGTGTCGTTCAACAAACTTTTTGCAACGCACCTTTTTTGCTTGGTTTCTGGTAGTATCTTCTGAACCGCTAGTTGATGGAATAAAAATGCAAACTTACATAGCCTACTTTTTGGACCAACTTTTCTGCATATGTTGAACATTTTTTGTGGTTCTAGGTGAAAGGCTATCAATTAACTGTTCTATATAGATTCTTGTTAAGAAATGCCATAGGTTGCCTTAAGCAGTTAAGCATTATGCTTGTTTAGTAGCCATATGTTTGATGCAAAGTTCTTCAAAGTTTGAAGCAGCATATAGCGATGCTTAAAAGATACTCCCTCCGTATTTTAATTGTTGTCATTAGTACAAAAAAAATTGTTCAAATTTGAACTAGAATTGTTGTTCTTACGATAACAATTTGAAAACAGAGGGAGTATCTCTTAAGCAGTTTAGGTTACCGTTCATTTGACGCACATAGCAATCTTGTGTATGTCTCAAAAATCTGTTAAGTAATCATATATGCTGCTTCATAACTTTATATATTCTGATGAAGTGATATGCTGCATTTTTTTGTCTCAGAAACTGCAACAGAATTTGCTATATCACTTATCCAGACATTGGTTACCCAAGAATCCAGTATACTCTTGGAGCTATTTAATGTTGTTGATGCCCTATCGAAGGTATTCCTTTTGTGATTCTAAGTTTTATATTCTCAGTCTTGTCACCTAGTTGGCTTACCGATAAGTGGGTTATCTATGCTGTGTTTGCAGCTTGCCATAAGGCCTGGGTCCCCTGATTCATTGCAGCATTTGATTGAGATCGCAAAGAATGTTTTCAGCAACAATGCTAGTTACGCTGCTTCTAAGGATGAAAAGGTTTTACAATCGAGGGATAAAAAGGTTGGCACACTGATACTTATTTCTTTATACTGAATTTCTTTTCTGATCGCCTGCTAATTGTGCTCCTGAATTGTGTTAGGTTCTATCTGGTCGTCCGTTGATAAGTCATGAAGACAATGATGCTGATGGCATTGCTTTGGCTAATACTGCTGAGTTTCAAGATAAGGTTTATGAATCACATCAAATTGTTTGCCTTTTCTTTTAACATCCAGCATCCTTTTTTTTCCTATGAATTTTATTGACATTGCAACTATCATTATTACTGAGCAATGTTTTTTTTCCTTATGTAATCCCTCCATATTTATTTTTATGACGGCCGGACGGCATAATTTGTTCAAAGTTAGCTCACAATACTGTCCGGTATAAATTCTCAATGTGATTCAATGGTCACCCCTGATATGTTTAAGAAACTTTATAGTTGGGCGTAGTCTTACTCCTCAAATCCATGGCACTCTTAATCGATTTATGTACTTTGCAATTCTTTTGTTCATTCAATATATGTACTTTGAACTTCCTGAAAGTTAACACACTTTTTCTTTCGTCCACAGGTTGCTGTCTTGTTTACTGAGTGGTGTCAAATATGTGATCATCCAGCTATGGGTGATTCAATGTACAGTCAATACATTCTGCAGTTGCAACAGAGCGGATTTCTGAGGGGCGATGATCTAATGGACCGTTTCTTCTTTTGCTTCACGGTAATTAGTTACTCTGTTTTTGTATTTCTACTGATCCATGTGAGACTTGTGTTCTGATGTTGTAAAATTACCCAGGAACTTGCTGTTGCACACTCTGTGTTGTCTGACCAATCTATTGCTCCTACTGTAATGTCTCAGCAGTTATCTCAGCAACTCCAGATTTCATATTTTTCAATTGATTCATATTCAAAGCTTGTGGCTTTATTGGTTAAGGTATATACAATCCTTTTAATCTGTGTGCTCACTATTTTAGAATGTACTACCTCCGTCCTAATAGAATTCTATTTCTAGCTTTTGTTGACTATGACTTTGACCAATAATTTCTATAGATTAAATTACATTTAAAAACCTAGTATTTGTACTTTCAAATTCATCAAAAGAAGTATTGTCATAATATATATAATTTATATTATTAAAATTATTTAAATATATCAAAATCATTGGTCACAATCATAGTCAACAAAAGCTAGAAATAGACTTCTATTGGGACGGAGGGAGTAGGTTTTATGCTTTGATGCTCCATGAGTACAGTTTGATTCATGTTCATCACATCTCATTTTTTAAAGTGAAAACCAACATTTCAATTGTGTTAACTCAAACAATGTCTGCTGATCCATTAATATAACTGTAGAATCTTCATGCAGCATTAGTTTAGAGTTCTAAATTGGGTGTGAACTGTACAAAGCAATTAATTTAATTGAATGCTAGATCTGGTCTAGGTACTAGAGTACAGATAAAAATGTCATATGTACACTCAGCTTTCAGAGCAAACTAGTGTGGTTGCATACTTGCATGTAAGTTTTGAAATATCCTAAATAGCTATGTGAATATTGGGGAAAAGTTGCTTTGGCCCTATGTTTCAAAAGAAAAATGAAAAGGCATAGCAGGTGCGCGAGCGTTGCGCGCCCTGGAGATCGGTCAAGTTCCTAATTCAGGATAAATTTTTTCTACCTTCTGTTGGCAGTGGTCTAGTTTCTTTCATTTTCTAGACAGTAACATCTTTTTGTTGTTCACTTGTCCCACAGCTCGGCCAGGAGTGGGACGAGGGTAGGCTGATTTTCTTCTCTTAATACAAAGATGCGCAGCTCTCCTGCGTATTCGAGAGAAAAAAAAAACTTTGTGGCCGAACTGGACCGTATTTGGAGAAAATGGAAAACGGGCAGCTATGTGGGGCCATAAAACACACCTTTATTTAGAAACATTAATATTTTGATTATGTTTGGCAGAACATTCTTTTAATATGTTAGTGCATTGAAGGACTAGCAAGTCTGCATGCCAACACTAATCATGAGACTGCTACTATGGATGAACATGCTTCCAATGTACTCCGTATTTCATTAGATAGATATACATTCATTACTATTTAAGTGTTTTTATTTTACTAAATCACGCCTTTTTACATAAATCATGCCTTGGTTAGTCATTGAACTAAGCTTAATGCCGAAATCATAATTTTTTGAGGTTTATAAGCTCTTTGTGTTTAGCTGTATTTCCTGTTAATGATTTTTTGTTTTTCAGCACGTGGGGGATTTGGGACCAAATAAAGGCAGTCTTCTCCCTAAGGTCAGTGGCACCTGAATTAAAGATGCTTTTCAGCAGTCAGTCATTGAAATACTTGTAGTGTTTTGTTTACCTTTTTCTGCAGATTCTCTCAGTGGCAACGAGGATCATTCAGAAAGATGCTGAAGAAAAGAAAGCTTCTTTTAACCCTCGACCATATTTTCGTTTGTTTATAAACTGGCTAAGTGAGCTTACTACTTCTGACCTTCAACATGATAGTGCTAATTTTCAGGTACACATGTTTCTGCTGCCTTTAATATCTATTTTATACTCCATCCGTTCACTTTTATTGGTCATTCTAGCTCTGGACATAGGAGTTAAGGAGAAGTGAAAAGGTATGGTACATAGAAAACAAGGTGAGAGATTAGAGATAGAGATGTATGGGGAAGAGAGAAAATGTATTGCAAAGAGCGGAAGGTGTATTGGGAAGTGAGAATGAAACGTATCTAGGGACAAATTTTGAATGATAGTGACAAATTTTGAATGATAGGTACAAATTTTGAATGAAATTTATGGTACATAAAAGTGAACGGATGGAGTATATTAAAGCATTTTATTAAAACTTAATAAGCCATTTACATGACAGTAACTGCATTTACCAGGTTTTGACTGCATTTGCAAATGCATTCCATATCGTGCAACCCTTGAGGGTTCCTGCGTGGAGGTTTGTAATGTCTCTTTTGATTCCACTTGGCAAAAAAAAATTTGTGCATCACACTTGCTTTGATGTGGTTTGCTATCTTTTTCCATCTGCAACAGTGTATATTGCACAATATTACCGAGTCATTATTTGCCGCTTGACACTCTGGTTTTAGAAACTCTATTTATCACTCGTATACCTCAATATTTAAAATAGATGCATGAGAGCAGGACTTGTTGAGATTTCTGGTTTTAGGAATTAGCTCGTCCTTATAACCATTTCAGTTTGGTAAAACAGATGGTCAGAATGCCATTGATTTTGGGATAAGGCCACATAGCTACAAGCATGGGATGACCCCAACTGATAGTCCATCATATCGTAGGATTACATCCATATAACTCTTCCCTATATAACTCTTCCCTAGATAAACTGAGGTTGTGTAGTTCTGAAAACCGTCATATATGTTTACAGTTTTATAGAATGTACTTTTAGCAAAGCTACAGTTAAGTATCATGAGATCTTAACCACTATATTAGGATATAAGTGACACCATCCACACCTGTGTATTTGTGCCTTTCGAAAGTAGTTATAATCAATGAAGCAACAGTGCAATGGGTGTCTAACTACATGATTGTACTGTTCTGTTGCTTGTTAGCTAATTACATTTCTCTCAATAGCTTTGCTTGGCTCGAGTTAGTGAGCCACAGATGCTTCATGCCGAAACTGTTAATGTTCAATTCGCAAAAAGGCTGGCCCTTTTTCCAGAGGTTGCTCATTGATTTATTCAGATTCATGGAACCATATTTGAGGAATGCTGATCTGGGACAGCCTGTAAGTTGGTTCTTGTTCTTAGTTTCACATCTCTGTATATTGGTTCTGCTTTCTGATATTTTGTACTGTTTCTTTTGTAGATTTTCCTTTTGTACAAAGGAACCTTGAGAGTGCTACTTGTGCTATTGCATGACTTCCCTCAATTTCTTTGTGATTATCACTTTAGTTTCTGTGATGTGATTCCCCCAAGCTGCATTCAAATGCGTAATGTGATTCTTAGCGCTTTTCCACACAACATGAGACTTCCGGATCCCTCCACACCTAACTTAAAGGTATTTGCACATGTGAAATCTTGTACTTCCATGTAATCCTCCTTTGGTTCAAAGGAATTTTGTGGTAGGACTCAGTTTCCTACAGATGCATGATCAGGTCCTGTTGTTTCTTTTAATGCAGATTGATTTGCTAGCTGAGATTACAGTAGCCCCGCGAGTCATGACTGATGTTGATGGTGCTTTGAAGGCAAAGCAAATGAAGACTCAAGTTGATGAATATCTCAAGGTGACCGAGAGTTATCTTCATTTATCTTTGCACTAATCATACTTCTGCATCTAGTGCGCAAGCCCGATGTAAACATTACTGTGGTTCTTCAATTTAGGTGGATAGTACCTAGTGGCTTCCAGAAAATATAGTTATCATATGTCCCAGATGCATGAATATTATAGTAATATATGGTTCTCATTTGCTTCTGTGCAGAGACCAGATGGCTCCCTCTTTTTAGCTGACTTAAAGCTGATGTTATTGCTACCTCAACACGAGGCAAATGTTGCTGGGACTCGTTACAATGTGCCTCTAGTAAACTCGCTTGTCCTCTATGTTGGCATGCAGGTCAGTTGGGGAATTCATCACCTGCTCACCATGTACTCTATTCTATACTACACTATGTTCATCTGTTCTGAAATTTTTAACCAACATCAACAAAAAAAAAAAAGAACAGGGTGGCTATTTTGTTAATGTTCTTTAAAATCAATTGATTAAATTTCCTCCATGCACCCAAGGAAACTTAGCTTTTTACCATACCATGTTTTATCTTTAGTTATATTGCAGGTTCCTTTGTAAATGATTACATTATACAGCCTAGGCATATATTTCTTTTGTTCAGGATTTAACTAGTTGGTTCCTTATGTTCTGATACCTCCCCTTTTTGGAAATTTGCATGACGATCATATGTATCCTGCACTTTGAGTCATGATGTGCCTCATTTGAACTCACACGTTTACTCTAGTGATATGATTGTCACCTGCAAATTTCAAGACACTAAGCTGGTATTAATTATGCAGGCTGTGCACCAATTGCAGCAGAACAAAGCGAATGTGCCAGCATCAGTGCAAGTTAACCAAAGTTCTCAGCTGGATACGTTCCAGATTCAAACAGCTACCGATTTATTCAGAAATCTTGTAATGACTATGGACACAGAAGGTCGCTATCATATCCTCAATGCAATTGCCAACCAGTTACGCTATCCAAACAGCCATACCCACTACTTTTCGTTCATCATTCTGTTCTTGTTTGCGGACGCAACCCAGGTAATTGATCCTGCTGGACACTGTGAAACTGGGTTATTTCAGTATTGCATTTGCATAATCTTGGTCCGATGATGCATGCGCATATGACACGCAGGAAATTGTCCAGGAGCAGATAACAAGGGTTCTTTTAGAAAGACTAATTATCAGCCTCCCACATCCTTGGGGATTACTGATTACTTTCATTGAGCTGATAAAGGTATGCTATGTTGACCATGGAAACTTATGCCATTTGTGGATTTTGAAATAAGACAAGCCAATTTTCTGCAGAACCCACGCTACAGCTTCTGGGGTCGGTCCTTTACCCGGTGTATCCCGGAGATAAAGAAGCTGTTGGAGTCAGTTGCGAGGTCCTGTGCAAGTAAAGTGGCGGACGATGGAATTGGTCTCCCGGACGGAGGGCACTGATAAATGCCTCCGTTGTCTGTGCATTAGTAGCCCGCAAGAGCTCTGTTGTTCCTGGCACTTGATATTATTGTTGGCCGAATGATCTTATTCCTTCCACCAGGTTGAGAACCTGTAGGCACCCTTTGAAAAAAAAATCCATTTATAGATTCCATATTATTAGGTGCTTCTGCTCCAAGATAGCTAAGGTTCAAATTTGGGCTACTATCATTGGCTGAATTGGATGGAAAATGGCTCTGCCCGCTACATGGCGAGGCGGATTATCCTAACGGACAGCCATCTGGCGAGCCGACGGCCTCCACCGCTCCCTCGAGTCACTGCATGAATAGCTGATGTCACATTGCTTGTGTTCTTGACCCTGCCTTTTTGGACCATCTGAATTGCTGAATCCAAACCCCTTACATTGTGGGGTGAGGTGGATGGTATGCTCGTTGCATTTTTTTTTTTTTTGCTCGAACAATGCTTCTTGATATACAGGGATTTTTTTTCTTTGAAACATGGCGTGGTCGTGGACTCAAAACAGAACGTTGAATGCAAGTTTTCGACAGACAATACTTTTCCAAATATACATCCTAATCGATTCTACCCTGGCCTACCACCAACTATATCGATCCTACCGGGAACCATCGGGTGTTTTTTCCCTAGATCTTTAGGTTCGGAGCGCACGTGAGAAAGTCAGGATTTTAGTGTTTTGGGAGTTCGGGGACTGAGAGGCAGTATTTTGAAAGTTTTTATTTAAAAGTGGTATATATATTTTTTTATGAAATAATTTTTAAAGATAAATATATTCATATTGATTTCATATTTTTAAACTTACTCACTTTAAAGTTATTTGTAATTTAGACATATTCAAAACGTCCAGTAACGGTTCTGAGGGAGTACATCCAGAGAAACCTCGTATATCAACAGTTAGAAGTCACACACTAAATTTTTGTTTAGCCTTTATTGTCTAACCGTTAAAACATTGTCCTGAGAATTAGGTTGTAGTCAGATCTAGCCTGCAGTTATATTTCCATCCAACTTGTTTCTAGGTGGCAAACTAATGTCTTGTTTGAATCTTTAAAAAAAGATTAATTTGATATATGTTATTATAATTTTATAAAATTTAAAATATATCATTCGAGCCAGCTTTTAAAAACTAAAAAGCCTCTATACGAGGTAGTTTTTCCTTTGATTTATAGAAACCAGTTTCCAATTTCTTAAAAATAAAAAATGTCATCCATCTTAGATTCTTCTAGTTTTTTTTTAAAAAAATACTATCCTTCAACAAACTCCGATATTTAAAATAAAAGATGAGCAAAATGTTATTAAATGAGAAAAAAACAAGAAATCAATTTTATCTCTAAAATAAACTCTAAATTTTCTGATTTCACCCCCTCTCTAAATTAAAACGCCCTCTAAAAAATGGGAGCAATCCAACAAATTCTCTAAATAAAATGCCACATCATCTAAGATAAATCCTTTTTTCCAGCCGAGGCGAATTGGACAGTTGTTGGACGGGCAGCGAATCACCTCGTCGTCATCGCCGGCCTGGTTCCGGCCGTGGCTGACATCGGAATCTGGTAAAAACGACGAGGTAGAGAGCCGCTTCTCTGGTTCCCGAAAGGGGTGCGCACATCCCGCTCGAGCGAACTGGAGGAAGACGACTATTCCTGTGTCGAGCGCCCCGTTCCAATTTGCAGCCAGCGTTCTGGCAAGAAGGAACCAGTGATGAGTTCAATCTGGCTACAAGGATCTCGTTCTGGACTACAGGAAGCTCGAGCCTGGCCGTGGAATGGATGATTTGGGTTGCGGGAGCTTTATTTCGGCGAGGCGAAGCTTCGAAAAATGGTGGCTAGCTCAAAGGACGGCTGTTGCGCAGCTGCGTCGTCCCGTGGTCGAGGTCCCCATCTCCGGGTCACACCTCGCTGATGACGGGGAAATTTTTAAACGTGGATTTAAACGTGGTCGCGTACGACGCCTCCACGTTAAAAGAGATCAGGTTTTGCGATACTTTCATAATTTTTGCATTTACATAATTCAAAAATTATGTTAATTACATCTCTGAAGAGAAAATTTTTGATTAAAAGTTTTAAATAAAAAAAAATTACATAATAATCACAGCATATTACTATTACAAAACTAGAATATGAAATATATATTTCATGTGCAGATATGCAGATATAATACACGACTTTATTTGAGATTTATGCATATTATATCTTTTTTTAATATGCGAATATGAGCATATTATTTGAGCATTGAGATATCACCGAGCTGTTTTAACATTTATTCACTTAGCGAATATTTGATATATGTTTATGCTATAGAATTTAGTTGAACATAACCCAAATATGCAAGGCCGAATCATGACATTTTCATTACTACATATTTCCATACATTTATGCAGCGAGGATTTATTTGATTTTAATTTAGACTTATCGAAGGGTTTAACATATTTGAATGCGCATAATTACTTTGATGCTTTCTATGCGGCAGAGAAATTATAATACATTTTTTATGTGCGCTCGTACATGCAAGTGATAATGCATATAAATATTTTAGAGATTACGGATGGCATATGGAGTTTAACAGGGAGATATGGTCGATACCTATTGCTTAGGATTTGTCTATGTGAATTTTATATGATTACATATATTTGTGTGATCTCTATCCTGGAGTATTCCTTTGACTTTTGCACGTCATGAAATCTGAAATGATATGGTCCTATATGCAGTCTAGTCAGATGATTAATATTTTTTTTTAGCTGACACTATTACTGACTATGAGAGAATTTTGAGGATAATGAACACCTAATACACTGCTACATGCATAGACCTTTTATTAATATGGTTAAATGATCACGAGCATCTTCTCTACATGACTAACATGACAGAACTTGACTTAATTACATGCTGGTATCGTGATTTCCATATGCAACCTGACGGAACGCTACATGAAGGTTAATTCATTTCCCCCTTCTTTCTTAGCTTGCATGCATGATGGTGCAAAATAGGATTACTGTTGTTAATCCTACTTCCTAGACTTCTAATTTGGCAGCACCTACTTTGTGTGCTCAGCATGACGACATGTATGCAACCGTCGCCCGGATGATAGTATTATTATTATTTTGATCGACGTATACTACAGTTTCTACTTTGATCACAAGAAGACCGGAGGCTTAACCATGGCAGCTAATTATGATGCAGATGTGCTAGATTGAACATAGTCTACAGAAATTAAAGTCTATTGACATAAATCACTGCTACATGTATGGCAACTGATCTCCGCATGTTAGGAGTGGCCTGAATGCGACGCGACATCATTTTGCATAAACCGGCAACCAAATTTTGATGTTGACCACTGAAACTCTTATCATTTTCAGCATGATTTTTAAGGCACTTGCACTCGATCCATATCAATGGACCAAGCCGAAGAAACAAAGTATACTTCACATCATAGTCTGTACTAGATGGCCGAATCGACGAACAGGGTGTTTATCATTTCACCGTGGTTTGTACTCATCAACTAAATGGAATGAAATCTTCTTGTCAATGTTTGAGCCAAAAGATCTCAACAACAATGAGCGGAGGAGTCGATTCTTGACTCATATCAATAATCCAAAGTATAAAGAACAGACGACGGCAGACTTGAGGCGGAGAAAAAAATGCTCTCTGTTCTGATAGGCAAGAACAGCCAAGACGCCAACAGGCTGACGAACCAGTTTCTCACCTTGCAGACGCTTGCCGTGGATGGTTGTCGATGGTGATGATGGTCCGTAACCTGGCGATGCGGATGTGCCTCGTGTGCTTTGCCGGCGAGATGTTTTATGTGTGCGTATATGAGAGATGGCTGGGAACCAAGCTTACGTGTGTATGCGAGATGGAGTTCCAGCAGCCTGGCGGCGAGCATGTGTTGGAAGTGGGAGGCCTTTGCGGCAGCCTGGTGGCAGGGAGTTCGTGAGAGTGGGGGGTCTTTCACGGTGACTCTTGACTATTATTTATAGAGGAGAAAGGTCATTAGCGGTTTGCTCTAAGGATTGTTTCGTGGTTAGCGGCAGTACGCGCGCACGTCCTGCATCTCGCACACGAGGTCGAGTATTTTTGCGGAGCGAGTGCCGTCGTGCGTCAGTTATGCAAGGGCGCGCTTCTGTTTGAAATCAATTTACTTACTGGCTAATCAAAGCCTTCACGGTTGCATGCATGTCGTGCGTAATACCAGCGAGGCGTGGGAGTTTGTTCATGCATGGCTTGCACGAGACGTTGGTGGCCTGGCGAGCGGAGCAGTTTGGCCACGTAAGTGTTCGCGTGTGTTAGTTTCTAGGAGCCTAGAGCAGGATGTTGGTTGGTTTGGCCAGGCAAGTGCACCCGTGCATACGTCCGTTTGAAATGAATTTATTTATTCAATAATCAAGTTTTCAGCGATTGACCAGACAAGAGAGAAGTAGTGCACGCACACGTTCCGAGCAGTGGCGATGGTGCATGCTTTTCGTGCGGGGCGTGGGCAGTTGGCCGACTTGTTTAAATTGGGATTAGGCGGCAACAGTACGCAGTTAGACGTATTATACATTATACAGTGATCTTTAGTCTGATTTTTGCTGCGTCAAATTGATCAGGAGTACAACGTCTGCACATCTCTTTAGGCCGTAACTAGTTTAGTTAATCATGGTGATTAAAGCGAGGGCTTAAATTAGTCTCCCTCGACTTTTCCGCATGGCCGCGTATGGACGTACATGCTCGTTTATCAGAAGGCGAGACTTTAACTACCCGTGGTTTGAAATATTTTTATTTTTGCTGTTCAAATATTAAATCACGTGTGTTTATCTATATCTTGTCAGACGTTTTTATTTGTTTCATGATAGATGTTTAATTTATAGAAAATAATATTTTTTTATAAATTTTCAAGATGATTATTTTATATTTTTTTTATTTGAATTAATCTTTATAGTATCATATCTCGGGCCTGTCAAATTTTGTGTCTAACACTCGCCGTCACCCGCCGACCGCTGGTCCGTCGCCCACGGCGACATCGAACAGCTCCTCGCCTTCTGGCCGCCTAAACCGCGTATCTGCTAGGATCAACGTCGAACATCTCCTTCCTTTCGCCGATTCGTACAAGAGAAAAGGGGAACATGGAGGAGCGCAGGAACAGGGAGGCACGCGGGAAGGGAGGCAGGTGAGCAGGACAAATCCGATAGCGAGCCGCGAGGACCATCCATAGTTGCCTAGCGAGCTTTGCGGGATGAAGAGCGAGGTAAAATGGAGAGAGTGATGAAGATTCTGTTGGAGGTGTGTTCTACTGCAAAGTAGTTATATTTAGCTTTATAAAACGATTTAGACGGTCTATTAGAGTTGCTCTAACACGGTCGCCTAGTTTCTGTATTACTATTTAAGTTTCACATGTTACTGGTTCTATTGTGATTGAACTGTACATTTCTCGCAAACGTTGTCCCCCTGACCACTGTTTGGACAAAAAGGGGCCATCTGGCCCATCTCATGCTGAACGTTCTTGAACGAATTGCTTCTACTCCGTACTTATCTGTGTCGCTCAGATTCTGGAATATCCATTTGGTGCAGGAGCCAAGGACGAAGTGCGGCTGGAGTTTCTCGACCTCTTGCGCCTGAGGTTTAACGCTGTGGGGTTGTTCACTAGGCGTGACTGGTCTGTTTCTCTCGAATGTTCCTGCTCGATCCTCCACAGCCAGGCGCTGCTGACGCGAGACAGGCTCATGAGAAACGGAATCTCGTTTCGTTTCCGACGAGCCAAGCTGGGAGCTCATTCCTACATATGCCCATGTACGAGCGAGATGAGGATCCCAGTCAACCAATCATTCTTCGTTGCATGAGCAGAGCTTGGCTAACCCAGCTGCAGCGAACCAATCTTGCCCCAAATGCATGTACAGAGTCAGATCAGACGTGATACAGCAAACCAATCAAACTTTAATACTCGACCCTATCGTGTCCCTTCCTCTTTCAACTGCAGATTCTTATTCTTACTCCATCTGTTTACTTTTAATTATCATTTGTGCTTCGTATTGACTTGCAATGCACCAATATCACTTGCATCTACCAATTTACTCTCAGTTTCATGGTGGGATAAATTAAGCGGATGGAAAAAAAATAAGCTTGCTTATGAGTCTACTATATATACAAATCCTCCTACAAAAAGAAAAAGGAATTTCGTGCCTACAGGTATATGTGGCACGTCGAGGGACTAAGTACCGATAGGGCAGCATGGCAGGCCGCCAAATTTTGGGAGCTGTACCAGGGTCCAGGTGCAACAAATCAGAGACCGGCCAAGATGAACAGGCCCAAGTCGCCTCCGCGCCACTACTCGATGGCTATTGATCTTACCGACACCGGCCGAGAGAACAGAAGTACGCCCGCCCGCCGTGCGCTGAAGCTGCTGCGTCCGTGCAAAAATCGTCGCCCGAAACAGCGCCGGCGCGTCCAATGATGGCCACCGGGATTGGGAAAGGTGGCAGCGCAGTCATGTGGAAGCCGAGGCGGCTACGTGCCCGCCTCCGCCTCACAAGCCCGGGGCCCCTCGCTGCCTCGCCTCCCTCCGTGCCGTCACTCTCGCGGCCCCCCGCCTCCGCCTATCCGCACGCCCGCCTCCGCGATCGAGCGCGCCATCTCCAATCGATCGATGGTGATCTCGCGCGCGCACCCATCGCTGCTTAAGTGTCCCCGCCCTCCGCGCGTTCCCCGCGCCCGCAACGGTACATCCACACGCGCGTTGCTCGTTCATACGCTTGCTTGCCGTGCTCGGCCGTCGCTCCCCGCCCATGCCGGTGTCGTGCCGCCGTCCGCCACGAGGTTTATCGTTCTGCAGTGTGCGTTTGACGTGAGGATCGATTGATCATATATCAGCCACGTGATCGGCCGTGGCGGGGGAGTGGAGATGAACCAGTGCGTGCCGAGCTGGGACCTGGACGACCCGGCGGCAGGTAGCGTGCCGATTAACAAGGTGTCGGCGGCCGCCGGCGCGTACCACCGTGCGGCGGTGGCAGGAGCCGGGGACTCGCTCTCACCCCTCGTCGTGCCCATGTCGGACCAGTACTACGAGGTGGCGGAGCTGACGTGGTAGAAGGGCAGCATCTCGTCGCACGGGCTGCTCAACCGGCCGACGCCCAAGTACCCGCCCGCCGCGCCGTCGCACCAGCTGCAGGCAATAGGCGGAGGAGGAGACGGCGGCAGCGGAGACCATGAGACCCTCGAGGCCGTCGTGGGTGAAGCCGCCACGCGGTCCCACTTCCCGCAGCCGTCGTTTCCCGCCACGCCATGGCTCGGAGTCGGGGTCCCGCTCCACGCGGACGCGCTTGTGCCGTGCGCGAGGAATGAGCAGGCCGCGGGGGAAGAGACGCCGAGGAAGCGCGCGCGGGTGGTTGGCGATGGCGGGCTGGTGTGCACCAGTCAGGGGAGCGTCGCGTCGGGACGCCGCGGAGAAAGCGCGATGCACGCGCTGGACGCCGCCTGCGGCACCGACGTGTGCGGGTTCACGACGACGACCAACAACTCCACGTCACTGGACCGGGAGGAAAATAAGGGCTCCCCGGACACGGAGAACACCAGCATCGGCGGAGGGGCAAGTGACTCACGATGCTTTAGCCATCGGTCACAGGCAAACTTACTGATAACTGGCTTGCTTTCTTATTACATTTCTCAGCCGATTTGCATCACCCTAAAGTACTGCACCTGCACATCATACATGCTCACACGCAAGAAGAGAGAGTTCATTGTTTGCTAGTAACAATTTTCTGATATTGTTATTGTAAGTTTAATATTTACTTACATCAATCGTTGCATGCATGTGTGGAATTTAAAATTGAAGAGAGACGGCCTGTGCGACGAGGGGGAGAACGTGGTCAACGGCGAGCTGGCAATGAGGTCTTCCATTTCCACCAAAAGGAGCCGAGCTGCTGCCATCCATAACGAATCATAATAATGCTCTCGTCTACACGAATTTGATACTAGATCCTCAGGCGACAGTCAAAGGAGATGGTATCCTGTTGACGTGTAGGCGAGTAGGGGGCAGCCCTCCTACTGGTCCACATGTAAGTGACCTGACCTTCTGACAATAACTCGTTCTGCTTTACCTATAATGCAAATTCGAGCCACAGTAGGATATTTTCTAGGAACTCAGCTATCTGGTTTTCAAATCATGGAAACACTTGTTCTATATGTTCAGCGCAACTAGTACTACTCCTATGCATTGCCTCAAATATAGAATTATATTATGACAATAATCTGGTTAATAGTTTGCGGCTGAGATTCATCCTAACAAGCTATTCACTCCATCGACAAAAGAGTTCCATCTAGGACTCAAATTTTGTTTTTAGAAAGAGTTTCTTTATTTCGAGTGCACCCTCTAACTTTTCTACTTCCTTATTCTCCATGCCCAAACCCAACTGTGTACCTTTCTCACAGAAACAAAATCCCATAACATCCATTTCCCCTTTTCTATGGCTGTAGAATATATACCCTCTTTTCTCATCCAGTCCATGTCCGGAAGTGATACTTGGGACATGCAAATATGCCTTTCGAAGTACTCTGGTTCGTTGACTTCCAACTTCAATTTTTGACCATTTGTTTTATTTAAAATATTAGTTTGAATGTATAAAATTTTAAGTTGTGATTCAAATAAATCTAATGATAAATAAAATCATAACCAAATATACGATATTTATTAAAAAAATTTGAATAAAGTGAATGGTCACAGTTGAAGTTAAAAGTCAACGGCAATAATAATTAAAGAACAGAAGAAGTGCTCTTTAGTCAATAATATCTGTTATCATATGTTTGTTAACCTAGATAGATGTTACTGCTACAGTTTTATTACTGTTAATAGCTCATTTGCGGTTTATGAGAACATCCAGAGGCTCAATTTTAATTGTCTGATATTGCTGTTATACTATTTGCTTTTCATGCCCGATCGAGACAGCAGACACAATGTGGTATGTAGGAAAGTACCACATAGCCATCGAACAGTTTACGATAGGCGTTCTTTGACCTAGCTAGTCAGTGACACAAGAATATTAGCAAAGGTTTCGAATATAAGATGCCCATGCGACATTCCAGCTCGACGTCTATTTCATGACGTACTCTCTCTGTCTCGCCAAAAATCTAATTTGACGGGCTACATCAAACATGCCCAGTTTGTCGTAAGAAGTTACTGCGGGCCGAAATATGTGCATGTCGTTAACTGGGCCATGATCCCGTCATTGTGCATGCTGAACTCTGTTTTGCATTGCAGAAACGAAGGGACAGGATCAACCAGAAGATGAGAACTCTACAAAAGCTGGTCCCAAACTCAAGCAAGGTGAGTCGGTCACGACTCTTTCCAATTCAAATGACCAAATGGAACATCAGAATCAGAAGAGATTTCCGACCGTGTCTTGCTACCATGACCACTGTTAGACGGACAAGGCGTCGATGCTGGACGAGGTGATCGACTACCTGAAGCAGCTGCAGGCGCAGGTGCAGGTGATGAGCCGGATGAGCAGCATGATGATGCCCATGGCCATGCCGCAGCTGCAGATGTCCGTCATGGCGCAGATGGCCCAAATGGCCCAGATGGCGCAGATGGCTCAGGGCATGATGAACATGGGCTCCCTCGCGCAGCCGGGATACGTGCCGCCGCCCTTCGTCCCCCTGCCCTGGGACGCGGGGGGCGACCGCGCGGCGCGGCCAGGCGGGAGCGCCATGGCGGACGCCTTCGCCACCTTCCTCGCGTGCCAACAAGCGCAGCAAAACGGCCAGGTACGTGTGCAAGCGCAAATGATAATTCATATCCGCGTCTTCGAGTTCATGTGCGATGCGAGAAACTGTCGAAGTGAAACCTGTGCAGCAGTAATCGGGCAGCATGGAGGCGTACAACAGGATGTTGGCGATGTGCTAGAAGCTGAACCAGCAGCAACAGCAGTGCCAGCCCAGGAGCTCCAAGCAGTGAGCACCATGTACGTACTAGTTCATGTATGTAATTTTTCCTGTACAATATTTGTTTGCTCCATGCCATTTACTTATCGGCTTTGTTTTCCCCTCACTTGATGAATCCTGAATTGTGCAGTAAGGTGGAGTTCCGTTGACGCGGCACCTATAACATCATGTACTACTACGTTGTTTTGACCTCTCGCTCCACTCTTCAGCCAGTTTAAAACACCAGATAGTTTTGTGATGTAAAGCTGTTTTTTTTTCGTTATCGAAAATATGCATTTGACCAAATTTATGCTGGCAAACGAGCCAATTTTCTGGATGGTGAAGGTACGCAGATAAAGGACGGCGCGCAGGCACTGCTCAACCAGTGCCTCTGCAGCTTGAACCGTGTCATGCTTTTCTTTTTCAGATCTCACTCGGTCTTCCTCATTTCCAGCTTTTACAGATATTTATCTCCCTCTAGCCTAGTGCTCCATCACGGTGCGCGCCGCCGGAGACATAAGGAGAAAGCGATGGCTTGTTCCAGCTCGGTGGATCGAGACCGCTGGGCCGTCAATCCAGAGGACGGAACGCGCACTCCAGCGCAGCTGCTCCCATCCGCCATCCAGATTCCGGCGGTGATCATGCCAGGGACGACGACGAGAGCTCAGAGCCGGCACGAATCAAATCGCGGGCGTCGTGGTCCAGTCGCCGGGACACATGGCCAGCGGCCATAGGTGCCGTCACGGAAATGGAGAGGGAGACAGAGACGCTAGCTGCCGTACGCGTACGAGACCCTCGACGAACAGAACAGGGGACCTTTTGACTCCCGCGGGCATCGGAGCCATGCAGCCGCACATGCCGCGGAACGCGGGGAGACAGCTCGATCCGCGGATAAAAAGAAGAGAGGCAAGGCAAAGGCGAGGCCAAGCCGACACAGGAGGAAGGAAAAGGCGCGTCGGAAAGAAGCCGGATGTCATGGTGTCGGCCAACAAACCACTGCCGGTTTTCACCCTGCTGACAGGCGATGATGAGCATCGCTCAGTAATCAAGCGAACTGAAGAATGCGTAGCAGGAACCAATGCCACATTGGTTGTGTGCTTAGGATGCTCTGTGTCCGGACCAAGCCGTGTTCGGCTCGACAGACGCATCAGGATGGGGCGCCATGAGATGCAGCGAGCAGCACATCACGCTGCCTGCCGTGAACCCAAGGTTTTAGAAATGGGTGAAAACTCGGTTTGACACAGTGGTAAAGCTGGACGGTTAGCCCAATTTTAATACAGTTCCAACTCCTGTTTTTGATCGAAAACTAGTTGTCCGGTGAAATTAAATCGGACCGATTTTCATGAAAAACGGTTAATTTTCACTGGTTTATAAAACTCTACCCTAAACGTTGCCAATGCATCTTGCCATCATGTAAGATAAGGAGATGCGGACGCTTGAGAGATCTGGAATAAGAGGCGCAGGTGGAAAGGCACGTGAGTCGCTAGCAAGATTTTTGTTACCGTTTTAGTCATGTTTACAGGAGGCCACTGTTTTTTAACAGTTTTCAAGAAGGTCATTAAAAAACGCTACAGTAGCATGTAAAAACTGTTACAAATGCAAAAATCAAATTAGAGTGAAAACCGCACAATTTTTTTGGTTTTACGGACTGGTTTACTAAGCGGTTTTCTCGATTTTGAAATTTTGAAACCAGTTTAACAATCAGTTTGCCATTTTTAGATTTTTAAAAAATAATTTTTTTGAAACTTTTAAACTGAAAACTGATTATCCGATAATATTGCACTAGATCGATTTACCAAAAACCATAAAAACTAAGTGTTATTGAACGGTTCTGTAAACCTAGGTCACGAGCCACGTGCAGCGATATCTCGGAGAGGAGGCAGCAGCGCGGGACAGCTAATGAGATTGGAAAAGGTCGGGACAGGAAGAGATGGGACGAGCTTTTGGCCGGACGCCATTGTCGAAGGATGCAGGGCTCCAGCTCTGTAACGCTCTGTTTGACTGGAGGCTGAGCCCGGGGAGGGGGCGTCTGGCATCGGAACGGCGACGACACAGTGAAAAGCTAGCGGTGTCTATGGTGATAGCGTAGCTTTACCTTTATGGAAGGGTCGCAATGCCGATGCATGTGGAATGAGGATAGGCGGGATGATTAAAAGCCTGTGCTTTAGTAACACTTTGCCGGCGCGGCAAACTAACTAATCATGTGGGTAACTAACGAACGGAATCAAGAGCAGGTCTGCAGGTGTGTTGCTTTGTCTTGCTCACCCACGGTGATTTGAATTTTCGATTTACAGCGCGCGGGAATGAATCGAGTTCAGCTGGCTATGCCTTTCCCTTGCAGCGCAGAGATGCTCGACCAACCATCCCCGATCCACGAACTCAAAGCCGTTATTTGAACTTGCACTGCTCTCTGCTCATGAGTGAAAAACAAGAACAGAGCAGATGAGAACCAGCAAAAGCGACACCGTTTATACATAACAACAATATACTCTTTGATTAATCACCGTCCGATATATGATGATACGACGACGAACGATAAAATTATAAAGCGGCAGTGGGCGGGAGAGCGTACCTTGTACGCCTGCCTCCTCCATTTCCCACACAGCTTTTCAAGCTTAGCTACTATTGCATTACATTGCTCCCCCCCCCATATTTCCCCCCAATTAGGAAGGATCACATGCCTCACACACCCAAAAGCACACGAGATGATCGATGGTAGTAGTTGTAGTAGTGATGGTGACAAGTGATCTCGTCGAGAGCGCGCCGGCTCCAATTGCGGGCACGCACCCCGTTCCGTCCGAGAACAGAACGGATCAGCTGTACTGGACGATGGAGCGGTAGAATGTGTTGGGCCTCCAGTTGGCAGGGATAACCTCCCTGGCGACCAGCTTCTTACCGGACTCATTGCGGATGCGGATGGAGAAGGGCGCCTGCAGCCGGTGGTTGGAGTCCAACCGCCAGACGGAGCCCCAGGACTCGCGCATCGGCGTCCAACGCCCCGTCGGAGGGCCGTGCGCCGTCTTCGACTCCATCAGGTCCACCTGCACCACGTCGCCGTCGCCGTCCTCGTACTCGACCAGCACCGCGAAGTACACGGGGTTGGAGAACTGCTCCACGTGGAAACCGATCTTCAGGCCAGGGAACTCGCACGGCACCCTGCAGCGTCAGTAGTTCACTTGTTAGTTACTACTGTACTGAAGTGCCAATCGGCACTAAAGAAAGGTTTCGCTAGCTGCAAATCCTGGCACTGCTTTTGTTCCTCCTGCTGCCGCGAGGAGCAGAGGAATCTCCTCTTTTGGGCCGGACGGGACCCAACGCTCGCCATTCGCCAAGGATTAAAAACTAGGAAAGCGATTACAAATGCAGTTGGCCGATGGCGCCGTGGCGTGATGGAGCAGAGCACGCACGACAGATAGCGTCGTCGGGACTGCAAAAGTAGTTTGCCCCGCCGCCCACCAGTACTCCGTAGCCAAAAACGAGCATGTTGCGCGCGCAGCAGCGCCCAAAAAAGCGAGCTTTGTCAGCTGTGTCACTTTGCCGGACAATGCCGTGTCCGGTGTCCGGCCAGGCGCAGTAATGTGGCCGGTTGGGAACTTTCACTTGCCCGGGCACTTCTAATCAAACTCGTCGAAATATTTGGATGGAAACTCGAACTAGAAATTGAGTGCTGATAATACTACTCCATCTGTCTCTAAAAAAAATATTTTTTTATTTTCAGATTTTAAATTTGACCACTCTTTTATTCAAAAAATTTATGAAATATAATTTATTTTATTATGAATTTTTTTATTATTAAAACTACTATAAACATGACTTATTTGTTTTTATATTAAAAAAAAATTGAATAAGACGAGCCAAAAGTAAAAAAATGATCTTTTATGGACGGAGTTAGTAATTTCAGTTGATAGCCACGGAACTACTCCCTACTCCTATACTATCTGCACTTGTAGCGGCAGCAAAACAGAGTACAGACCTGGTGAACTCGATGTCGATGATGCCGGAGTGGCGGAGCTTGTCGTTGAGGCCGGGCTTGGCGAGGCGGCCGAACGCGGTGCCGCTCAGGTCGAAGTGGTACTTGGACACTGGGTAGTAGTTCATGTCGGTTATGATCACCGTCTCCGCACGCCCGGAGCAGGCAGGGTCCTTCCGGCAGCGAATCTGCAGGATTGGTCCGCGGCAAGCGTCAAGGTCGTGAGCAAGGGGTCAATGAAAGAGCAAGCAACGGCAATGTTACGGCGATCGAGTGACGCGAACATGCGCGGGGGGCCCTGCACTTACAGAGACTGCAAGTGGGCCCGTCTACAGTTTTTTCTGCTTTAAAACGCCCTGGTTTGACAGTTAGAACTAGTACGGGACAGTTGAGTAAAAAAAATTCCTATTTATTGTAAATTTTCAACAACTTACAGCTACACAAAGGATTTTCAGCCATAAAAAGGTGACACTGCTAGTAGATTACAGTACCTTGTAGCAGGATCCGCAGCCCTTGCCGTCCTTGAAGATCGGCTGGTTGCCGCAGGAGCCCATAGACATGAACGGGTACTGGTTGGTGTGCTTGAACCCGCAGGCACCACCTAGCAAAGATCAAAGAGAGCAGGAGAGATGAGCCGCGGCCACAGCCCAGAAGATCGCCAAAACACAAATGCCGACGAAGGGGAAGAGGAGAAAAGAGGGATC
>BCLH01000276.1:43258-68807 GCA_001602315.1 Zoysia pacifica
CGCAGCCCTTGCCGTCCTTGAAGATCGGCTGGTTGCCGCAGGAGCCCATAGACATGAACGGGTACTGGTTGGTGTGCTTGAACCCGCAGGCACCACCTAGCAAAGATCAAAGAGAGCAGGAGAGATGAGCCGCGGCCACAGCCCAGAAGATCGCCAAAACACAAATGCCGACGAAGGGGAAGAGGAGAAAAGAGGGATCTCGGCAAATGCAGCTCACCGTTGTCGTCAGGGCCGGCGCCGTTGGGCTGGCCGTACCAGGTGGCCCTGGCCGGCAGCCAGGATCCCCAGTACCGGGTGGCGTCGCTGGTGTTGAAGTTCTCCGCATCGACGCCGGCGTCGCTCGCGTCGAACTGTTGGGCCTCGCGGCAGCTGCCGACGGCGAGCAGTGACAGGAGCGCGAGCGCCGCGGCGGCGGCGGGGAGGGCGCCCATTGCTTCTCTTCTCTCTCCTTTCCTTTCCTTCTACAGGCAGTAGTGAGTGAATTGCGTGAGCAGGCAAGTGTTGGCGGACTGGTGGGTGGTGGCCGTGGCGCGGCGGGCCTATTTATAAGCCAGATCGGCACCGGCACGTTACCTTTGGTGCGCGGCGAGGGAGAGAGGGGAGGAAGAAGAACGTGCCATGTTGGGGCGCACATGGCCTCCGCGAGCGACTCGGGTCGGGGCCGCCCGCAGCCTCACGCCTCGCACCGCGGCCTAGCTAAGCGCATCTCGTCAGCGTGCGTATTGAAGGTTGGCAGGTGAGGGTTGGAGCCGGTACATCGTAGACGGGCGGATGGATGGACGGATCTGCTCATAAGCTAGTATAGCACGGTCTGCGGCGCGGCGAGGGTGGGAAAGGAACGGGACGGGCAGAAGCGAACAGAGCAAACGGCTCGCGCCCCCAACTCGGCCCGGGCGGGGTGCTTCCCCCGAGAAAAGATGACACTTGGCTTGGGTTGTCGGCACGCGCCAGCGGCACAGGGTCCTCACCTGCGCGGCGTGCGTAATGCGCGTTACACCGCCTCTAGCACTTGGCAGGAGCGGAGCCACGATTACTTGGCCGGGTCGTCCTAGTAGTACCTCTCAACAGGAGTGCACGAGAGCATCCAAGCGAGTGCGGGATTCACCGAAACAGCAATACTACCAGTACTTGGTACGTTATGACTACACGCGCGACCGTGCTCATGCCACGCTGCAATATTCAAGAGAGCAATATTGACGTTACCAAGACACTTGCAATATTGAATTTTTTTTAGAAATTTACACCCCCACACCTTGTGTTCATACCAAGAACATTTGGTACTAGAAGTACATCTCTTACGTGTGACATAAGAAATTAAACTGTTCAAAATTTATAGTTGAAGGCATGTACTGCAGTGTATAATTAGGGAAAATTGCAGGAAAAAAAAACTACTTGCATCTAGAAGGGGATCCGGTGATGGGTTCATATAACCATCTGTAAAACCTTTTTGTTTCAATCTACCACTTGCAAGTGCTACTGACAGGTGAATGTGATTCATATTTTCGCACTAACAACGCTTCAGTGCTTCACGATATCATAATTACTGGGAGTATTTAGCAAGATATTTCATCTCCCAATTTTGCCGTATCGCTAGTGGCACAAAAGTTTCCCACAAAAAGTATCCATGTGATTATCTAGTCTAGTGAATGAAAAAGGAAAAACTTACTAGGAGTACACCTAGCAGGACATGTTAAGAATATACAATTTCGGACTATGCAATTCCCCTGCTTCTTCGACTATGCAATTGCAATTTCACACCATGGTACAAGAGCAGTTGTGAAGGTCTTTTTTTTTTCTTTTGTAGACTCCCCGTATTACCAGGGTCGCGTCGGTGCGCACTGTGCGTCAGATTCGTTCAATTCGTAACTAACTCCAGCCCGCTCCTGTTCAGACTTGGAGCCAGCTGGTTTCGGAACCTGACAGCCAGCTTCACTCATGCATGTCTCCAGACTCCTTTCCGAGCTGTGCTAGCTGTGCACCGCCATTCTGCCCATCTTTAGCGCAATCATTCGCGACCCTCTCACTAACTCCGCCCAAATCTGACGTGACAGCTCGTAAGACCATCGCAGAGCAGGGTTTTGAAAACCGTTGTGGTTTCGGTTTTCCAAAAAAACCAACCGTTTTCTATTGTATTTTGATACGATTTTTAAAAAAATTAGTGCTTCAATAATACTGGATTCGCAAAAACTGACCGGTTCTAGAAACCCTGTCGCAGAGTGAGGCCGAGGCGGGAGATGGGTGAACTCCGCCGCTTTTTGACTCCATTTGCCCCGAATCTCTGCGTCATCCCACATGCACGCCCGCGACGACGTCTTCGACGAGGAACAGGAAATTGATTTGGCTCGCGAGAAGTTGACGAGGAAAGTTATGAGCCCCATAAGCTCGAACAGGGAGCTTCATGCGTGGTTGAGCGTTGAAGCGATGAAGCTACTAAAGTATTCCTAACAGATTGGCTACCATGCACCTCAGCCGACACGTACAGGAAGTGGTACGTCTCCCCAGTGTACGTGTACGTGTTCTTACGCGGAAGCACGAACGGCCGGTCCACGGAATTAATTCGCGCCAACCCTGTTCCAAAACTGGACCTGCCTATCACTAGCCGCGGCCGAGCGCGCGCCACATCTGTCCCGGCACCATGGCGTGGCCGCATGGCGGTGTCGATTGCGTTGGATGGTTCATGGACACGCAGCTAGAACAAGGGTCAATGGCGCCGTCGCGCGCCGGTCGCCGGACGCCAGCTACTCTACTTAGCATTCCACCGTCTCGGGTGCTGCTACGCAGACCAGGTGATCACGCCGTGACATGTGATGAGCGGTGGTTAGCTACGTCGCTTTCTGGTATCCTTGGTCGTCTTTTTCGGGAACCATCGACGACGGGTATGAGCGATGGGCCGTAGACTGTGGTACGGCCGTCTATCCGGATTTATGCCTGCAAGTATGCATGCCGCACCTAAACCTTCGCCGCATCTCCTTGGCCGTATACGCTGCGGTCAATAATGCTTGCTTCGTCACACTGCCATGTATAGCTATGCACGCACCAGCTCTGCTAGCTTGGGAAAACCTAACACCAGCAACTGCCATGCAGGCACCTTCCACCCCGGCCGACCAGTGACAGTCATGCGTGCGTGGGTGCGTGCGAGACGACGATGCGAGCAACGCCGGCGTGTCCCGCGAAATCATAGCACGGTATGGCTCTAGCCATTATGCGTCGCTCCAGGAATAATATCGAGCAGTACTACTCCTATACTACTACTAAAATACTGTCTGTGTCTTGACAACTCAAGCTCTCCGCGACAGGCAATGATGTACGCCACGCTTTGATGAACAGCATTTGGCCCGCCAAGTCGCTTGCATTTGTGGCTTTCATCCATCCAGTGCTGCCTGCTGATGAGTTAGTAGTACGCTGTATGCAAACGACCGACGATGATCCATGCCTCGATCGATTGGTTGTCTCGTATGATTGCCGCGACGAGGCGCGCGTGGCCAGCAGCAATCGAAGCACGCAACAACTCTCGGCCATTAGTATCAGGAGTAGGAGTAGTAACGTGCAGCAGCGGTGATTAGTTGCGTTTTCCACAGCAATGTCTGGATTTTTAAGCCCCGAATGGAATCGTTGCACCGGCACACGAAGAGGTTTTCTACGTGGACAAGATGACTACAGCGACCGCCGAGCAAAGCGAGATTAGAAGAGGGAAGGAAGCAGCGCGCATGGCGATCGATGGGCCAGCGACGGATGGGTGACGCGCACGGGCGGGTCGAGTTCAGCTGATCATCTCATCCACGTACTAAACCCGTGCTTTACAGCTGATGCATTTGATCGAGCAAACGACACTTCACATGCCGTATCACGCATCGCTTGGATCTGCTGCTATCCGAGTATTAGTAGTGGGTTTCCAGGTGTCCGTCTTTTCTACGGTCCACATCGATATTAAGCTCATTTACCGCAGTCCAAACCCTAACAGTACGGAGTAGTCTCTTTCACTAAAGCTGGAGGCTGCTATTACTGTGGAGTCGATTGTGGAGGTAGGCGGAATGCGAGGGTGTCAGCCTCAGATTTGCCGGCCTCGATCGTGGCTTGCCACTGCACACTACTACCACCGCCAGTGCGTTGTACTGTACAGGCTAGCGGACAGGGTCCTTCTTCCTTTTCAATCACAGCACGTAGACGACGCACACACTCTGCCCTCGTGATCCACTGCCCACTTGATCGCTTCTGATCTTAGCACGCGAGTTTTGTCGCCCGCCCGCCGCTACAAACCACCAGGTTCAGTCCTCTCTCCTGCCTTGCCTGCATGGTGCAAGCAATGAAGCAGAGGAGGGCCGCAGCGTTGAACCGGCGCATGAAGCTGCAGACGGTAACCGAAACCGAAGGATCGTACTCGCGATAGACAACAAAAGGATCGTGCTCGTCTTCTATGCGTCCGGCCCGCTTTGTCGCTCGTCCGGTCCTGCCTCGGCTCTCGAGAACAACATGACAGTATTACGGCGCCTGGTGCGTGGTCTCGCGTCGCAGGGCTCGAAGAAGACGTGAGCACAGTACCCCGTGCTCGTCTCGTCGGACTCGTGAGTCGTGACTGCGGCCTGCAGGAACAAGTGGAAACATTAAATTTTTTACTCCTATACAAGTGTGTGTTTGTTAAAGCTGCAGTGCAGGGATGGGTGTTGCGTGGTCGTCGAGACGACCTCGGCCACGCGCGGACGCTTCAATCCTTTTCCCCTCGTTTCTCCGGGAAAGCCGGTGGAGCACTACGGGAGCAGGGCAGCGTAACGCGCGATGTCAATGGGAGCACGAATGCAGGAGCCGGTAACTCGAGGCGCATTGCCATGGCCGCCACGGCGTTCGTCGCATTGCACCGGCGGCACGGCCCGGGAGCGGAGCTAGCATCTCCTAATCGAGCCCTTGCTTTGACTTCACACAAACAGCCCCAATTATGCGGCCTGATAAAAGGACGGCGACAAAGTCTTGTGTCTGGCCCGCGGGACACAATCACACAAATCATCGCCAAAAGGTCAAGCTCCGAAGAGTAGGGGCACGCGATGCTTGCCGTGGATTGGGGGCTCGGGGCTCCTCGATAGAAGCATTTTCTTTTCCCTCCGTCGGGCCCTGAAGACATGGTCGGCCGTAAATCAAGGTGCGTCTGCCTGCAGCAAGCGGGAGCGAAGGGGGCAAACACTTCTTTGCTTTACCAGGCTACGAATCTCTCTGTAAGGCGCGGAGACACATGATTAACCGCGCAGACACATGCTGGTGCCTGCATCGATCGCACGGCCACGACAGACCGGAGTTCGCGGATCAGGGAACGGATCGACGGCCGTGAGAAGGATGCCTCCAGCTCGAATCTTGGAAGAGAGACAGGACACCGTCGCCGGCAGGGCCACCACTAACGGCCACCTTTTTTAGGGCGCGGCGCCTGCGTTCGGGGCCCTTTACCCTGTTCCCACGCTAACGAGAAAAACGGTCTCGACGCACGCCACCACCACCCTCCCTCTGCCCCCCACTCCGGACTCACCGGTAAAAAGTGACTGTAGATTGCATGCTGCAGTGGCAGTCCCTGCCTGCATGCCTGCGCCCGATCTCTGCGCTCTGCTCAGTATTCATTGCGGCAGTGGTCGCTGCTCCGGAGACTAAATTTTACCGGAGGCCGGTGCACGGCGTACGGACCGGCCGGCGGTGATCTGGAATTCTGGATAGGAGGAGTTTGCTTCAGTGCGTACGTGTCGGCATCGGTTTGGGGAATTATGGCTCAGCGTAATCACCGTGGAGTGCAGGGATCTCCTCTCTCGTTTCTTTAGACACCTTCAACCTTATCTTGTCTGACATTTCGATCAATATAATCTTCGGGTCCGGCAAGGGTCAAGCGACGAAAGTCGTGCAGGTAGATAACCTAGTATAGTTAGCACGCTCAGATCAGAGCAGAGGGGATGTGTGAACGGGGTTCTGTACTTTGCTGCGCACCGGCACGTGAGGCCACGCTACCCGAATCTTTCGCTTGGATACACGCATGTAACCCGGGCCGGCGTAGCGTCTTCAGAAGAACAACACCGCTTAACAATCCCACTTTCTCTGGCAGAGAGGTGACGGTGAGGTCCACAGCTTTACCGGCCAGCTTATCCGGTTCCGAGCAGGACGAATAAGTAACGGGATCCGCCGCGCCGACGGACAAGCACTCGGAGCAGATAGGGAGCGGAGCGATAACGTACGGCAGCCGCGGAGAGAGAGAGAGAGAGAGAGAGAGAGAGAGAGAGGCGAGTGGCGTTGGCAGGGGCGGCGCACGCACTGTCACATGGCGCCGGCGCGCGGCTGGGGGCAGGCAAGCGGCATGTGAGGTGGAGGTGGTGGTGCTGCCTGCGCGCGGGGCGATGGCGATGGCAACGTGGTGGTTGCAGTGTAGTAGAGGTGTGTCAGCCGCGCATGTGAAATCATGGGCGGGGGGCCGCCCGCGCTTGACTTGTGTCATCCCGAGCCATTCGCCACGCGAATATTTTTGCTCGCTCAGGCTTTGTGCCGGCGGCCGGAGTGTTCTGCAGCGCTGAGCTCTCTCCTTGCTGCCAATAATTCAAGGTGGATTTCCGACTCTATTTAGCAGCGATAAACTAATCGGGCTGTCCATTTTGGTAGACATCAAGTCAAACATTTTCACCAGCAACTCTCACTATACATAGCAAAACAACTCCACGAATTTGAAGTAAAGCTGCTCTATCGTGGAGTTGAGCCATGCCAATCACGTGCTAAATCCCTGTTTTTTGCTAGCAAACTCCAGCACCTGGCTGATAGTAGTACATTTTAAAATAAACAAAGGCCCTAACCAGGAACCGAATGAATTTAGGCCAGAATTCAGATAATAGTCGCTAGGTGCCTAGGACAGGACACATTGTTGTTTCTTCGGCCTTTTATTTCGTTTGAGCATAATTTGTTTTTTTTTTTCTGGAGGGCTCTGTTGTAAGTCTAGGTTTACTTTTGGCCCGCTTGAGTTATGGGCTCGAGCACTCAGTGGCCTGGTCCCCACCCACTAACCCACTGTGGTTTTTTTGCCTTACTGCTATAGCCCAAATTTGAAGGCCGCAAAACTAGGGTCCTACAGGCTAGACCTCCAATGACACACTTCCGTTTGATCTTTGTCTTTTGTAGGTTTAATCGTTAATCTTCTCATTACTCTATGTTAAGAAAGCCACCTGCAAGCAACTCTTCTGTAGCCGCTGAAAAGAATACTCCAATTTCGTTCTTTCCACATATATGTTCCACCCGGTGTAGGGATGCAAATAGATGCCCAACGGGTATTTGTGGGTTTTCTAGTTCATTTTATTCCACTAACAATATAAGGTGAAGGATGGAGTTTGTTCATTCTAATAAATTTTGGGCTGACCTGCTAACTAAAAAAAAAATAGAAAACTTGCATCCCTAAGTGTACACAATATGCCTAATACATATTGATTATAGCTAACCAGTGTGTCACTCGATTTTTATATGTTCTTTGATATTGGTAATCCTACGAAATCAAACCAATTGATAACAAAGTTTATAACCAATTTATAAATTAATAGTTTTTCAATAGGTGGAATGGTATTTAGGAGTCAAATAATGTTAGTATCCCAGCTATTCTTCTATAGGTTATTTGCTATTAGAATTTTTCTATGCTTTGCATGAAAGCATAATATACTACTCGTGATCCATCATGTACCTTCCAAAAAGTTGACATATCACTGTCTCTAAATCTCAGTAAAATGCTCAATGAGCCAATCAAGTTGCATAATCTCCCTTTGATGTCTATTCCCACCTTTCTATACTATGACTATACATGAGTTTTGGCTTCAATATATAGAAGATGTACACAATCACGCCTAATAATCACCTAAGTGCTTCAATGTAGTTTCATTTGAAGATCTTTTGCTAATGTATCATTTTTGAGCCGCTAATACTGTACATGTTTATGGGCCATTTAACATTTAGGCTAATATTATTTATGCATTTGTTGTGCCAGAAGATCGTCTTATATCTATCTAAAATCTGTATAGATGTGGATGTTATGAAAAAAGCTTCCATTTCATTTCACCAGAGGTTGATTCCTATCGATATTCCATTTTTTGCCCACACACACAGTCTTAACGGGCTGCAGCCTACACAAGCAAGCCACAAGGCCCGCAGGAAAGCTCAAAGAATAACCCCACGACCCCTTCAACGTGGCTACTAGTGTGGGAATTATGGGGTATGGTGGTTATTGATAGTGAAAAAGGCCTTTTCCAATGGAAAGGCAGGCCCAGTCAGTGGAGATGTTACCAAGATAAGATAAATAGTGCATTAACAGGAATATCCTCCTACAAATATATAGGCCTTGTTTGGTTCTGCTTATAAGCGGCTTATCAGTCAAAATAAGCGATAATCCCACCAAACGCTTAGATTATTCTGCTTCTGCTAGCCGCGGCTTTAGAGAATTGAACTATGAGAAGTGAGAAGTAAGAAGCGAGAAATCTTCGCTTACATTATAATCTAAGCATAGCTGAGAGAATCATGTCCAAATATGGCCATACTCAGTCACTCCATTGAGGGACAACTATTCGCTATCACACAAATACACACAACACTCGAGTATATGGTTGTTATCTTCCGAGAGGTCCGAAATAGTTTAAACCACCTTGTCCACTAAGATTGATCTCATGCAACTCGCACTCTTGATCTAACATACTATATCTGCCGATCCCGATCTGAAGAATTGAGCATCAACATTAATTCCTTTGAACAATTTATGCTTCCTAGCTGCAAATGTATTGAATAATTAATATTCTATTTTCATCACTAATGTTTATCAATTTGGTGGATAATCAAATCATGGTTCTATTATTTCGGTAACTGTTATGAAAAATAGATTATGTTTTTGTATTATGCTTTGAAGTTTGAAGCTAGTACTATATACTACTACTGCTTCTAACTTGTTAAATAGGAAATCATTACAATACCTAGCTATCAACCAACTCGAAAATTGTGAAATTGCTCTTGGCCATCTGTAAATCAAAGACCAAACTGACAAGACGCGTCTACCCAATGATAAGAGTGAGAAGTTATCAGCACTGGAACTAGGGAATCTCTACTGGAAGTCGCATCTCGGTCACTACTAAAACCTGAAACCAGTTGGGTTCCGCATGTCCTAAAACCAAGGGCGGCTTCCCCATCCTTTGCAGGGTACCCTACAACTACTAAATATTTCTTCACCGTGTTGCCGTACTTGCATTGTTATCTATCATTGGGATGGCCGATGCCTGAATGGCATTAGGTACATCATTCAACAGGCAACTCTGTAGGACACGGATGAATCGGTGATCTGGTACTCAAAATCGGTGCAAATGATTGCGTTCTCACTAATAACGCTCTCCATGATTTAGTTGTGGACCTATGTCGTTCGTTCCTTCGGTCCCCGGCTGTGTGCTGGACGAATCTCCCGTTCCTAACACGCTGCAGATAGGCATAGAAAAGAGCTGTACGTTGCTGAAGCCGAACCTTAAAATTACTCCCAAGAGTCAGTATACAGGTCCTAGGCACTGTGCGTACATACACGGCATGCTATAACTGCCAAGAAGCCGTTACATTTTTAAATAGTTCACTCGTGACCCGAAGCCTCCTGCCTCCATAAGCTTCCATGATTTGCTCCACAGGCCATGTGACCTCTACCAGAGCACGTCGTCGGGTGGAACAACCGCTGATGGCGATGGCCGCTCACTGAGTTCGATCGATTCCGGCCTATAAATACCCCGGCAAGCTGGTCCTCGTCGACCATCGAAGCAGAGCTTCTGTCTGCTCAGCACTCCTAGATACCTTCTCAAGCTTGCGGCTCTAGCTACCTGCTACGATGGCCTCCTTCTCTTCCAAGTTAGTTGCCATTGCTGTAGTGCTCTTCTCCTTTCTTGTCGCCCATGGATCCTGCGCCAGGCCCGTCGGTTATAACGCTTCCGCCTTTGTCGCCGATCCCAACTGGGAGGCCGCCAGGGCCACCTGGTACGGCGCGCCAACCGGCGCCGGCCCTGATGACAACGGTATGTATATGCAAACCATTACCGTTGCTTGGCGTTCATCTGCTCATGTCGTGTTCTCAACATTGAGAGTCCATTGATATGCAGGTGGTGCCTGTGGATTCAAAAACGTGAACCTGCCACCGTTCTCGTCCATGACATCCTGCGGCAACCAGCCTCTGTTCAAGGACGGCAAGGGCTGCGGGTCCTGCTACCAGGTAGATTAATTCGACAGACGACGTTGCCTGTTCTCCTGGAAACGGAGATCGATCGTAAAGCTACTGAAGGACAGTTTTGCCTAAACTATGTTTGCTGCTTCTCTTCTTTTTTTTTTTCAGATAAGATGCATTAAACACCGTGCCTGCTCCGGCAATCCGGAAACAGTTATCATCACCGACATGAACTACTACCCCGTAGCCAAGTACCATTTCGACCTCAGCGGCACGGCCTTCGGCGCCATGGCCAAGCCTGGCCGCAGCGACGAGCTCCGCCATGCCGGCATCATCGATATGGAGTTCAAGAGGTGGGGAACGTGAACTCCTCGTGGCACAGACCCGCTACAGACCAAACTGCTGGTCCTACCTGAATTGATTAATCACAAGCTCGTGATCGTCGCGACGTGCTACTTGGGTTGTGGAGCCCTTGTTTTGCACTTCAAAAAATTAACAAACGATTCAGTTTGGTCCCAAGTAGTAGATTCTAAGAAATTGTGCCGTAGTACTTCTTGCACATGACAATCTGCAATCTACTGTTGTTATTGTTACTGTACTCACTCGTAACAGGGGAAGAGAAGCTAACACAAACATGTCACATGCAGAGTGCCCTGCAACTACCCGGGCCAGAAGGTGACGTTCCACGTCGAGCAGGGCTCCAACGCCGTCTACTTCGCGGTGCTCGTCGAGTTCGAGGACGGCGACGGCGACGTGGTGCAGGTGGACATCATGGAGGGCAACTCCCAGTCGTGGACACCGATGCGCGAGTCCTGGGGATCCATCTGGAGGCTGGACGCCAACCACCGGCTCACCGCGCCGTTCTCCCTGCGCATCACCAACGAGTCCGGCAGGAAGCTGGTGGCCAACAAGGTCATCCCGGCGAACTGGGCGCCCAGCACTTACTACCACTCAATCATTCAGTATTAGCTCTGCTGCGGCGCACAATAATTCGGGGACAGTGGCTTAAATACTTGATTTATTTGGTATCGCACCATTGCATGGGATTGAGGTCCATTTTAGTAAGTTGGTGAGATATCATCCATCTGCCTATGCTGTAGGCGGTGTCATGTGTCGGCGAGAGTAAACGACTGGGAAATTGAGGAGGCAAGTTTGGGTGTGCTTTCCCGCCCCCAGTCAATGCATATACTAGTGTACTCCTACTCTGTATGGCTTCAGTAAAGTGCAATTTTCTCATATGTCCCTTTGAGTTCTTGATTATGATGCTACTCATGTACGATAGTTTGTTACGTTTGTTGCTGTCTATAGCGCCTTTGCTGATTTCAACTGCATAACTTTTACATCAACATTTTCAGAAGAGTGAAAAATAGTTTCAACTGTTGGATGTCGACCCTTTTCTTCCCCTGATGGACCAATTTCTTCATTGTTGTTTATCTGGATTAGTAGAGACATAAAAGAGTGAAAACGTAGTTTCAATTGTTGGATGCTGATCATCATGTAGAAAAGAAAACTCTCAGACAAATAACAAAAGATTTCAAAAGCTTAAAAGCCACATGCTATGTTTGCTGATGGACCAAATTTCTCCATTGCTTCTATCTAAGACATTATGCATACTTGGAAATGGGACTTGTATTTCCAACTCCTAACGTTTGTGGGGAAATTTCCACGTTATAAGCTTATAAGGACACCCCGAAGCAATAACTATTCAGTTCATGTAGTCGATCCTGACTTTCAAACTATTAACATTTTATTGTGCATGAAGAAGTACCAAAATTAGAAATTGAATCAGCATAAAAATTGTTACTTTTAGTGAAGGAATTACTGCAGATGCATCAGCTGGTCAAAACCCATTTAGAGGTTTAGAGAGATCAAATCGTTTGAACACTACTCTCACACATTGCAATAGGAACTTTGTACTGGCTGCCACAGTCCCCCCCCGCGCTTTGACCTTTGAAAAAAGGACTACTCTCACAAAAAAGAATGATTTTAATTAAGCCCCTGTTTGCTCCGGCTTATGCGGTTTGCGTGAGCTACATAAGCCACTTTTCATAGCTTATAGTTCATTTCTTATCCACTAGCTTATGCTAAAATATAGAAGATTCTCTATAAATCAGAGTAAAAGTCAATTAAAAAAGCTTTACCAAACAAGCCCTAAGACTATTGAAGTTCTTGGTCTGGTTTGCTTACAAGGCGCCTTTCGAATTGTAAACAGAAAAGGGGCTTGCAGTTGCGGCGACGATTTGAGCACTACCAGCGCACATCAACGAAAGTTTACTTTCTTGCTAATTCATTTCGCCTTTTCGTTTTTTAAGCTTTTTTCCTTTTCTGAAGGTGCTTCATGCCAAAAGATTTCGGCTGAACGCAAGAACATCATCATTACCCCTGCACCGTCCAAATTATGCTGCTTTGTAAGTTAGGAATACTTAATTACCATAGCCAGAGCGTCAGTTGAAAGCGAAGGACGCTAATCAATCCCATCTATTTCGGTCGATGCGCTAATCCCGGTGACTGGTTTTAACTGTATCCTTGTTGAATGATGCATATCTTTCACCAGGTACGCCGCGAAGCTGTGTATTAGACTCGCTGAATTGTTGCCGTGATTACTGGCGTCGTCAAATTCTCACTCCATCAGTCACGTCCAGTTCAGGAAATCACGGACTCACGGGAAGCTACAAACTCTGATGCATGCTTTCACGCATGCTGCATTCTTGAGCTCATGATCGAAATGGAACTACTAAAACAGTGGCTCTGTCGTCGGTTCTGCCACCGATAAGTTTCTTTTTCAGGCGCACGAAGAGATGAAGATGCATAAGAAATGGAGAGCCACCCACAATCCTCCCATTTTCATCTGCACGATCGCTCAAACAGTTGGCTTCCGGAAAGAGACCAAGTAACTGACGCATAGGCGACGGTCGACGGCTCTAGGCGCGCATGTGCGGGCGAGGGAACTTCGACAACGACGGCGCCGGGGCATCATGTTTGTGCATGTGAGGTGCGGGCCACTGCGAAACAGAAGGTAGCAACAGCCGCCGGGCCCGGGCTGTTGGATTGTAAGTACCAGCCACAAGCCGGCACGACGAACGCAGCGCTCGTCGAGTTCGCCCCGTCGCCCACCAGATTTCCAGGGCTGCGCGGCGTGGCGCCTCGCGGTCGCGGGCGGCCACCGGGCGACCTGTGGTGCTGGTGCCGCGGCCTCGCAGGGATGGATGCCCGGCTTCCGCGCGCACGACGGCATGGGCTGCAAGCGAAGCGGCGTAGGAGTACGCTTCACGTGACGTTGCCAGTGGATGGCAGGCAGGGCAGCAGGGTCTCCGCGACGTTATTGGGGTGCACGTATCAGATGAGACACTATATCCAGCAGCAATTCTTGATAAGGACTAGCTCGCCCTCAAATTTTGGAGCTGCGTCTGAAAAACGGGTCAGCTTGGCGTGCGCTCAGAGGGATAGGTGCAGTAGGATCTCCAGACTTCCAGCTGGCTGCGGGGACGTAGAGTATTTGTGAGAAAAGAAAATTAAAAATAGGAAGGTATCTTAATTAAAAAATATTAAAATGGTGGATTCGATATTAAAATTAGTAAATTTGATATAAAAATATTAAATTCGGTACTAATTTTTTAAAAAAAACAGCTGAGATTAATTAAAAAGATGAAAAATATCTTTCCCTCTCAAACATCATTACAATTTTTTTAAGGCAAAGTACGAGTACTAATTTCATATTTTCCAGGCTCTAGAGTAGTCCTTGGTACTAGCACCCGTGATGAGTCTTGCCGGTGGACGAAATGTTTGAACAGCCGAGACGCGAAACGGGCTGCGCAAGGACAAGAATCAAGGACGGAAAATCAGCTCATGTCCTGCCGCATGAAGAAAAAGGAGGCAAGATCACGTTCCCTCCTAGTTGCACCAGACGTCGATTTGCGCATGGGATTGGTAAGTGGGGAGAGGATCCCAAACTGGTACGACTGGACGGAGAATACAACCTTCACGATTGCGCAATGTGTGCCATGTCCGAACGCGTCCACGTATGTGTTACAAAATTTGAAAGGTTTTTCAAATAACATTATATAAATTTTAAAGGCTCTCACGTATGAAAGGAGAATATTACGTTTATCAATTTTTGATAAGAAATTATTCATATGATAATAGATTAATTATCATATTCATATAAATGACAGGTTAGTTACTATATTTATATAAATAGTAGACTAATTAATATATATACACGTATTATATATGACAGCTTGCTTACCATATATGTGAGAGTTTTTGTCTATAAATAGAGAGGTGAAACGTTATCTAGAACATACACAACCATTCTCTTATTCTTCTCTCTTTGAATGCTGTGCTGCTCTGTCTTTCCCACCTGTCGCCAACGTGTCATCGGTGTCGGAAGACCAGGTCTCCGAAACCCACGTCCTCAGAGACACGAGGTAGAAGCCGTATAAAGTTTTTGGGATGCACCTTCGCGACTGCTCGTTGTTCGTCTGCTTCCCCTCGACGTTGTTCGACTGTTTCCTGTTCGTTTCAGTCGCCTGTTGCATTTACATCGACAGTCTCTTTCATCTATTACTTGCGCATCTATTTGCGTCAACAACCCCACTGCAAGAATGACATGCTTCTCTCTTTTGTTGTTATTTATGTATATTTTGTTACTAGCACCGGAGGAATCACGATTGCTTCAGCAAATTTGGATCGTAATGCTAGTATGCATCATACGTAGTATTCCGAATCTAGCTCTATTTAATATTTTTTTAACTACTAGAATTAATTTTATTATCTCTAAAATGTTATTATTTCCAACAATCCAAAAACCTTATACGCATTTAGTGATGGTTGGATTTGCTGATGCGATGAAACCGGAGAAGTTCAATGGTGTGAACTTCAAGAGATGGCAGACGACAGTTCAACTGTGGTTCTCGGCTATGGGTGTATTTTGGGTCGTGGGTAATCCTCCTTCACTTGTGAGAAAGAGGTGCAGGAGTTTGCCGCGGCTACGACGATTTTCGTCGGATGCGTCCTTAGTGTTCTCTCTGACCAGTTGTGCGATGTGTATATGTACTTTTAAAAAGTGTCACAGAATTGTGAGAGACACTTGAACATAAGTTCTCGGCCTCAGATACTGAACGTGAGCTATATGTCATAGAGCAGTACCACGACTTCAAAATGGTGGATAACCGTTCTGTTGTGGATCAGGCTCATGAACTTCAACTCATTGTGAGAGAGCTCGAACAAATTGAATGTCAGTTGCTTGACAAGTTTGTGGCAGATGGCATTATTGCTAAGTTACCTTCATTATGCAGAAACTATGCCACATCTTTGAAACACAAGAGACAAAATATTTATATTAAAGATTTGTTGGCTGGTTTTAATGTTAAAAAGAAGGTTCGGACAAAAGATGCTCTACCAAGAGCACCTGAAGGGCAATCTAGTGCCAATATGATGTAGCACGCTGGTAGGATGAATCAGAAGGGAAAAGGAAAAACTGTACGGACTACTAAATTCAAGAAGAAGATGAATATGGATGAGATTGTCTACTTTGTGTGCGGTGAAAATGGATACTTTACCAAAAAGTGTCATAACCGCAAGGGCAAGAACAATCAAAAGAGGCAGAAGTCTACCAATGTGACCATTGGTGACTCTAGTGGAGACTCTGGGTATGGTAATTAATCTAATGTTTTCTCTGTTTACCAATCTAATGATTGGTGGATAGACACAAGAGCTAATATTTACGTTTGTTCTGATATATCTATGTTTTCATCTTACCAGACCGCGTGAGGTTCAACCGTTATGATAGAGAACGGCTCGCATGCTTCTGTTTTTGGTGTTAGTTCAGTCGATCTGAAGTTTGCTTCGAGAAAGATCGTGTGATTGAAGAACGTGCAGCATGCTCCTCAATAAACAAGAATCTCATTAGTGGATCTCTTCTCTGTCGAGATGGATTCAAGCTGGTCTTTAAGTCAAATAAAGTAGTCGTGTGGCAAAGGCTATGATAGCGGAGGCTTGTTCCACTTTTCCCTTTCAGATTTCTAAAATAAAGTTGTGAACCACGTGTGTGACTCAAACAATTTTAAGGCTGATATATGAAATTCTCGTTTGTGTCACATTAACTTTAGTTATATGTCGCGGCTATCTAGTATGAGTTTAATTCTAAAGTTACCTACTGTTAAAGGTTTTAAATGTCAAGCTTGTGTGCAAGCAAAGCAACCTCATAATCCTCATAAAGCTGTAGACGAGAGAAACTCAACATTATTAGAACTCATTTATTCTGATATCTGCCAAATGAATGGTGCGTTGACAAAAGGAGAGAAAAGATACTTTATGACCTTAATTGATGATGCGACTAGATACTGTTATGTGTTTCTTCTAAAAACTAAAGATGAGACATTAGAATGTTTTAAAACTTATAAAGCTGAGGTGGAGAATCAACTAGAAAGGAAAATAAAATGAGTTAGGTCTGATCGTGGTGGGGAATACTTTTCTAATGAGTTTGATCTTTTCTATTCAGAGAATGGAATAATTCATGAACGAACACCTTCCTATTCACCTTAATCTAATGGAGTTGCCGAAAGAAAGAACCGAACGTTAACAGACTTAGTGAATGTCATGTTAGGAACGTCTGGTATGTCTAAGGCATGTGGGGGAGGCTGTTTTCACAGCTTATCAAGTTCTGAATAGAGTTTCTACTAAGAACAATGAAGTTACTCCATATGAAGGATAGAAGGGAAAAAACCTTCACTTCATTATTTGCGTACTTGAGGCTGTTTGGTCATGGTTAGCATATTAATAAATAAGAAGCGCAAGCTCGGACCTAAAACAGTTGATTGCATCTTCTTAGGATATGCACACCACAGCACGTCATATAAGTTCGTAGTTATCTGAAATGTCTAATGTTTTAGTTGATTCACTTTTGGAGTCTCGTGATGTCACTTTATTTGATAATATTTTTTCATTAAAAGATGCATATTCTCTATCTAGTTCATCGTTTGATTTGAATCCTGAACTCATACATGTGATTGAGTCATTTGAGCACCTGGATGAAAATGAGAAGGACAATAGTGAAGCTCTGAGAAGGAGCAAAGAGACAAAGGATTAAAAAATCTTTTGGTTATGACTTCACTGTGTACCTTATGGATGATACTCCTATAACCATCTCAGAGGCATATGCATCGTCTGATGCAGAATACTGAAAGGATGCTGTCCATAGTGAGATGGACTCCATCACTGGCAATAAGACATGGGAAGTAACAGGCCGACCACTTGGTTGTAAGCCAGTGGAATGTAAGTGGGTGTTTAAAAAGAAGCTAAAACCTAATGGTACTATTGAAAAGTACAAGGCAAGGCTTGTGGCTAAAGGGTATACTCACAAAGAAGGCGAGGATTTCTTCGATACTTACTCACCCGTTGCCATGATGAGTACCATTCGGATACTATTATCAATGGCTGCCTCACATGGTCTTCTCATTCATCAGATGAACGTGAAGACGGCTTTTCTTGATGGAGAGCTAGATGAGGAGATCTATATAGATCAGCCTGATGGATTTGTAGTACCAGAACAAGAGGGCAAGGTGTGTAGGTTACTTAAATCCTTGTACGACTTAAAGCAAGCACCCAAGCAGTGGCATGAGAAGTTTGATAAAACTTTAACCTCTACTGGGTTTACAGTGAATGAAGCCGATACTTGTGTATATTACCGCCATGATGAGGGTAAAGGAGTAATCTTGTGTTTGTATGTCGATGACATACTTATTTTTTGGGACAGGTCTCGATGAGATAAATGATGTAAAATCATTCTTATCTCAAAATTTTAACATGAAAGATTTGGGTGAAGTGGATGTGATCTTAAATATTAAACTAAACAAAGAAGTGAATGGGATTACCTTGTTGCAATCCCATTATATGGAAAATGTATTGAGCCGTTTTGGCTACATGGACACTAAACCTTCTTCAACTCCTTATGATCTTAGTCTAATACTTCGAAAGAACCGAGGACTAGAAAAGGATCAATTGAGTCACTGATATATCTAGCTAGCGCAACTCGTCCTAACATCTTGTTTGCTGTGGGCAAACTAAGTAGATTTACATCTAATCCAGGAGATGACCATTGGCGTGGTATTGATTAATTGTTGCGTTATCTAAGAGTTACAATGAGTTATGAAAATCACTATTTAGGGTATTCTAGTGTACTCGAAGGATATAGTGATTCAAATTAGATTACATATGCCGGAGCTAAATGCCACTAGTGGATATGTTTTCACTTTAGGTGGCAGTGCTGTCTCATGGCGATCCTGTAAACAGATAATTCTTACTAAATCTACTATGAAGGCAGAGCTTACGGCTCTTGACACAGCTTGTACTGAGGTTGAGTGGTTGAGAGAGTTGTTGATGGACTTACCTGTGGTTAAAAAATCAAACCCGTCTATTCTCATAAATTGTGATAATCAAATAGTTATTACGAAGGTGAGCAATAATCAGGATAATATGAAGTCCAACAAATATGTGAAGCGTAGACTAAAGTCTGTCAAAAAGTTGAGAAGCTTCAAAGTAATAGCTGTGGAATATATCCATACAGCTAAAAACCTAGCAGATCTCTTTACTAAGGTCGCGCACTGTGATTGATAATGCATTTAAGGAGATGGGATTGAGACCCATATGAGTTAACCACAGTGGTAACCCAACCTATGTGATCAGTGATCTCGTGAATTAGGAACTAGGAAGAACAAATTGCTGGTTGATGAGAGAGTACAGCCTATTACTAACCCACTCCGTTGGAGGTGTAGTACTCTATTTTTGTAAGGCAGGGTTGATACTTGACAGCCAAGTACTAGTAAGACCTCAGGTGAAACTTGTTCACACGAAACTGTCAATTCAAGCCTTAATCTATTGCGCAGTTGTGAATGAGTTTAGCTTGGGGTTTTAGGTGGATGTTCAATCTTAAACGGTCTCCATTGAAAAAACTGCTATATTAACAGTACTTTAGTTCGGAGAGAATTTGAAGCTTGCCTCTGAGATCTGATAGGGGATTGTTAGAAGATTTGAAAGGTTTTTCAAATAACATTCCATAAATCTCAAAGGCCCCCTCACATATAAAAGGAGAATATTGCGCTTATTAATTTTTGGTAAGCAATTATTCTTGTAATGACAGACTGGTTATCATATTCGTATAAATAATAAGCTAGTTACCTTATTCATATAAATGGTAGGCTAGTTACCATATATACAGGTGTTATATATGGCAGTCTGCTTACCATATATGTAAGAGCTCTTGTGTATAAATAGAGAGGCGAGACATCGTCCAGAACACACATAACAATTCTCTCATTCTCCTCTCCCTTAAATGCTGTGCTGCTCTATGTTCCTCACCCGTCGTCAACGTGCCATTGGCGTCGAGAGAGTAGATCTTCGAAACCTACGTCCTCTCGTGTCCATGGGGTAGGAGCCGTATAAAGTTTTTGAGAAGTGCCTCCGCGACTGCTCGCTGTTTGCCTGCTTCCCCTTGACGCCGTTCGACTGCTTCCTCTTCGCTCCGGTCGTTTGCTGTATCTACATCGACGGTCTGCTTTATATACTACTTACGTATCTATTTACGCCGATAACCCTACTGTAAGAATGACATTTTTCTCTCTTTTTCTGTTATTTCTGTGTATTCTGTTACTAAAACGAGAGAAATCATGATTGCTTCGACAAATTTAGATCATAGTGCTATTATGCATCATATCAGTATTTTAAATTTAGCTATATTTAATTTTTTTCTTCACTACTATAATTAATTTAATCATCACTAAAATACGATTATTTCCAACAGTATCAACTCTATGTGGCTCTAAGAAATCAAGTCTAAGTTGAAAGAACCAGATATTTTCTCCGGTACCTAAGATCTGGGCCGCCCGTATTCAAGCCGAGTACAAACTATGTGTCCTCTTTCAAAGGTCCGGAAAATATGTGTAAACCTGGTCTTCGTGCTTGCGAAATTAGACCCTCTGCATCTTTTTTCCCTAACAATGGAAAGCAGGTTTATGTATGATCTATCACTTTGCAGGGTATCTTGCAACCACCAAGCGAGCTGTCAAAATTTTAACGTACAGATGATGACGAGACATGTATCCACCCCGTATCATTGGAGGAGTACTCGACTACCTGTACGTACGTAGTAGCCATCCGTTGAACAGCATATACCTATTTCTTCCACGAAACTGAAATGGATTAGGTGCGTCGTCCAACGCAGTTCCGTGTACTACTCCCCCCCTCCCAAAACAAAACAAGTACGGTTTTAGATTTTCAAATTTCTGTATTTAATCATTTGTTTTATTAAAAAAATTAAAAAAATATATTTATTTTATTGTAGACCGATTTATTATTAGAAATACTTTAAACTTAACTTGTTTATTTTTGTATTTTCAGATTTTTTTAATAAGATAAATAGTCAAACATCAATTTCAAAAATAAAAAACGATACAATCATCGCTAACAAATGATGGGGTCCACGATTTAATTGCAGGCTTGTCGCGCCTTCTGTATCCGGCTGTGCACGAATCTCAGATTATCCCGACGCACATCGGACGACAGAGCTGCCTATGCGCTTCCCTTGTCAGATGGATCGACGGAGAGCATCTATAACGGCCAAGCGGCAGTTACATTTTTAAAATAGCGCACTCGTGACCCCGAAGCCTCTATTCCTTTCTCTGTTATCTCCCATGATTCGCTCCACAGCCATGTGACTCCTACTAAAGCACGTCGACCGGTGCAACCAACGACCGTTGATGGCGATCGCCGATTCACCGGCCGGCGCGAAGCATTCGATTCCTCCCTGGCTGCCTATAAATACCTCACCAAGGTGCTCTTCCCCACCATCGAAACAGAGCCTCCTGTCTTCTACTCTTATCTATACTTTCCAGAGTTTTGGAGTACACTTGAACTCTAGCCACCGATAAGATGGTTTCCCTCTCTTCGAGCGTGGTTGCACTTGGTGCACTCTTCTCCTTCCTCGTCACCTACGTTTCTTGCGCCAGGCCAGTCAACTTTAACACCTCCGCCCTCACTGCCGATCCCAACTGGGAGGCTGCCAGGGCCACCTGGTACGGCGCGCCCACCGGCGCCGGCCCTGACGATGACGGTACGCACGCACGCCGTTGCCGTTGCATGTGCATGTTATGTCCTTGAACGATCTGCTGTAGTAAACTTTTACCATGCTGCGGCATCCATGCAGGTGGCGCCTGTGGATTCAAGAACGTGAACCTGCCGCCGTTCTCGTCCATGACATCCTGCGGTAACCAGCCTCTCTTCAAGGACGGCAAGGGCTGCGGGTCCTGCTACCAGGTAGGTTTACTTGGTCGGAGGCTCGGAGCTACCAATTCCATTTCCGAGGACGATGCCCTCGTCCTCGTGGAAACGGAAATGCAAAGAGAAAGTCAGGTCACTGTTTTGACTACCTGTGTCCGTTGCTTGCTTTTTGCAGATAAGATGCGTCAACCACGTTGCCTGCTCCGGCAACCCGGAGACGGTGATCATCACGGATATGAACTACGACCCGATCGCCCAGTTCCACTTCGACCTCAGCGGCACGGCGTTCGGAGCCATGGCCAAGCCTGGACGCAGCGACGAGCTCCGTCATGCTGGCATCATCGACATCCAGTTCAAGAGGTAGCGTCGCTCGTTCTTGTGCTCCACTAATATTACCGGATAACGACCGGTTTAGCTCGGGCCCTAATTTGGAAGATTTTCAGAAATATTTAGTACTAGTGTACTTCCAATCCGCAACTTGTCCTGTCCGGCCGGTCCGTATGTGCATGTAACTGTGGACCAGGTGCTCCTAATGGCTAATGGGAAACACGTCACATGCAGAGTACCCTGCAACTACCCCGGGCAGAAGGTGACGTTCCACGTCGAGCAGGGCTCCAACCCCATGTACTTCGCGGTGCTCGTCGAGTATGAGGACGGCGACGGCGACGTGGTGCAGGTGGACCTCATGGAGGGCAACTCCCAGTCGTGGACGCCGATGCGCGAGTCCTGGGGTTCCATCTGGAGGCTGGACTCCAACCACCGGCTCACCGGGCCGTTCTCGCTGCGCATCACCAACGAGTCCGGCAAGACGCTGGTGGCCGACAAGGTCATCCCGGCGAACTGGGCGCCCAACACTTACTACCGCTCCATCATCCAGTACTAGAAGATCATGATCTTCAGCGACGCAGAATAATTATTAATTCGGTGTCATTGGCCTGATCAGTTCGGTAATGTATTGTATCGTCGTTGCACTCTGGCACTGATTTGAGGTGTCGTTAGTCTAGTAGGTGCGACATCAGGTGTCTCTCTCCATATGCTGTGAGCGTTCCGTTGAATTTGCTAGATTGACAGAGTATATTTGTGACGAGGAGGCAAAGTTTGGATGAGCTTTCCCGCACACTGTCAATTTTATGTACTGGTGTGATCAAGATTATAAATTATTTACAGTACGTGTGTGCATTACTCAGTTCCTTGCTTGTATGTCTCTGCTTCTTTTGTCCTTCCATTTATGTGCCTCTTGAAGTCAGAGAATTTTAAGAAAAAAAAATCATGTTTTTCCATTATGATATAAGCTCCCTTGATTCGTACAGTTTCAAGATTTTTATTTGTTTTGAGATACTAGCTGACAGGAAATTATTAATTCCAAGCGCTAAGGATGGACCAGGGTAACCCGATCTTGACCTTAAAACCAACAACGGTAGCCAACGGAAACGGTGGAAATTCTCTTCACGTCTGAGCCTGAAACGATCAGCTTCAGGAAGGGCACTATTAAAGTACGAACAGTCCTGCATTAGTGAAGCTGACTTATTAGCATAGGGCGCCTTTTAAATTTTTAACGAAAGAACACCGGCAGCGACGGTTTGAAGACCGCAAAAGTGCACATCAAAGTTTTTCTTTCCTGCTTTCCTTTTCTGACGGGTACTCCATCCCCTCCGATTGGGCAATCCAGAAAGGATCACCACCATAATTCCTGCACCGGCCGAAGCAGAACAGTCAAGAAGTTCGCAGGAGGGAGCGCTTTATTATCACGAATGACTAATGCGTTGGTTGGACGCCATGGATGCTAGCACAAGTGTCTTTCGGTTTAAAGCCGTTTTACCCGTAACTGAAATTGTATAACCGTATCACAAAGAGGCAGAATGATTCGTCGTTTTCACCGCTGTGATGAGCGGGGTCAAAGTCGCCGCCTAAAGTTCACCTACTATGGAGTAGTAGTACAGAAGTAAACTGGATTCCTGCCGTAATTACGGGCGTCAAAACTTCAGTCGCTTCTGTTGACTCCACCAAAATCAAGGAAAGCTACAGGGTGCAGAGAATTAGAGTAGGCTTGAAACTAGCTGGGAAAAGAATTTGGCAAATGCTTCTGAAGAAACCCTGGCCAACAGAAATGGAGTAAAAGCATCTTTAAAAGCTTCTCGTTAACTTTCTCTAAATCAAATTATAAGAGATTAATGTAAAAAAATAGAGCTGAAATTTTTTTTGAGATACCCAATATTCTTTTATGTGTAACTAAATTATGAGACTAGTTGCTGGTTTGACTCAAATTTGAATTATATTAAGATATATTTAAAAAAGCTGTTGAAAAAAGTGATTAAAATACTTCAAAATTTTTTTGGCTGCTCCTGTGATTTTTTTGAAGCTGTTCAAGATGCACTAATGCCTGAGGCCTTGAGCCCATCAGCTGTTCGGCTGTCGATTATAAGTTTTCTGTTTTCGGGTGCGCGCCGAGATAAGGCGCTGCAGAAAAGGAGGGCCCTGGACTTCCCAAACGATTCTTCTGCTCGTCCCGACAGTTCGAGCCCGAAAAGAGACGAAGCAACGGACGCTGGCGATGGCGGCCGGCGCATGTGCGCGCGCGATGAGCCGGACAGCGACGGCGCAGCGCTTGCCACCTGTGAGGTGCAGCCATGGCGAAGACGGCAACTGCCGACGGGCCCCGCGGGCAGTTGGACGAACCGGTCGGCACGGACCCACCCGTTCTTGGGCTGATCTTTCAGCGCGGCGTCGGCATGGGCTGGCGTTTCGTGCCGTCCTTTGTTTGCTCCGTGCGCTGCGTCGCGGCGGGCTGTGTGGCCTTGTGTTTTCGCTTGCGCGTGCACGGCAGCACAGGGGCCGCTTGCTGTGGCACGCCACATGTGAGCAGAGCAGGCCCTGCGGACGACAGCGCCCTCTGCTACGTTCCCAGCGTGCCCAGTTGCAGGCAGATGACAGCTCCCTCTGCCAGCTTCCACAGGCAATTCCAGGGCGTTCCATGGACGACGAGCTATAGGACGCTATGGATTCATGCGAAGACAACAGAGGTATATTGCGAAGAGAGATTTGTGAATTGAAAAATAAAAAAGTTAACTAATTTAAGAAAAATTAATGACCACCTCTGTAATGAACTTCATTATAATTAATGACCACCTCAATGTGCAAATACTTAAGCGAGTGAATCCATTTTCATTGATTTTGAGCGACTATGGAATACTTTATTGAAGTTACAAACTTCTGAAAATGAGATACGAAAACCTGGTACCCATGCTCCCTAAACTCTTACCGGAGCCAGTTTCTGTAAGTTGAGCGAGCACGACCACCTGATTTTGTAGAAGGAAAGCCAGACTCGGCCAAGAATTGAGGGAGGTTGAAATAACATTTCCTTTTTGAGGCCTCTTTTAGAGCGTGGAGATTTTTTTTTTCCTGTGAAATTGAACTTTCTGTAAAATTTCTGTGAATGAAATTTGTATATTCCAAAAGGCATTTTTCTTGGGCTTTCACCCGACTCCTGCGCGGCCGGGCAAACTTTGATCTTGGCAGCCTCGCGGTCCGGTGTTTTGTGGGCTGTGGCCTTGGGAGGTGTCCTCGTCTCGCATGCTGGCAAGCCACTGCCTTAAACGGGGCAAGGCCGCAAGGGTAACAGTAACACCCACCGTTGGACGATAGCACTCTGCAACATTATTTTGTAAGCATGAACAGTTCATGGCAACAAACTCTGGATTCGGCGCAGTTCAATTTGATGGCGTGGCGTCCAGCCTTGTTTAACTGACTTTGGGGTCTTGTGGACACTGGACTAACGAAATTGGCAGTCAAATTCCTTGCTTTCGCTCTGGATGGTCGATTGGTCGTTACAAGTTTTGCAGTTTTGCTGCCTGTTTTTCAGGGCAGTGCCTCCTGCGACTTGCTCCCGTTTGCCTGCGAGCGGAATGTTTGTACGATCTGGGCCTGTGACGATGCGGAATTCAGCAAAAACATGTACTCCATCCATTCTTGAACGGAAACACCAACTGTACCGCGTGAAAGACTGCCGGTGCCAGTCAATAGCAGCAGAGTACAATCATCAGCGACGCACACAAACTCAGATACACGCCAGCCATGTGCCATGAAGAAAAAAGAGGCAGAACCACGTTA
>BCLH01000276.1:72447-83468 GCA_001602315.1 Zoysia pacifica
TCTCTTTTTTTTTTTTTTGAGGAAAGCAACTTCAATTTCAAATAAAATCAAATATATTCGAATAAATTTTGATAAATCCGAAATTTTTTTTTACTCAAGCACTTATCAAAATTCAAATTTTAAAATTTGAAAATTTTTCTTTTTGAACCTATTCATTATATGAGATTTTCTTGTTAAAATAAAATAAAGTGGGGGTGTAAAAATAGAAAATCGTTAGAAAGGTTTATTATTTAGTTGGAATTTTTGAGGGTATCACAGTCAGATGCCAATTTTCAACAGGATCAGAAAGAGTTCCGTTAGTTTGCCACCACCAAACTTTGTTTGATTCGCATCACCGTTGATGCGCTAACTTAGCCGCGGTCCGTTTGGCCGCACGCAGCACGGCAGCCAGAGGCCGTGTGATTCCGATCCAACGCTCCAAACTCTACGCGCAGTTCTAGAGAAAAAGTGATTCCACGACTTATAAAACACACGACTCACCAGACGAACAGCGCTTTAATCATTGCATCGGGTAGGTACCGACGCAGTACGTTCCGCGCGTACGAACCCCTCACATGCGATAACTGGCAATGCGTGATTTTGTAATGGCCCTGTTGCAGCTGGATCGCGGACCGAGCACTCCATTCCTCCATGATTCCATCGGTGGCCATGTGCCCTTGCACCGCCATACACGGCACGTCCGGTGCGCGCGCGGGGCAGCGGCGACGACGACGACTATTGGCGCCCAACTCGAACAGCTCGGCGCATATGCTTGTTGCCTCGCCTTTGCCTGCCTAGCTATAAGTACACCGGCAACGCGGTCTCTTTCCGCCATCGAAACACAAGTACTAAGTGGCTTTACAAGTGCAAAGCAGGTTCTAGCTTTAGCCTGGTCCGAGGAGAGAGAGATGGGAGCCGTGACCACCACCAAGATGGCTGCATCAGTAGTAGTTGCGGTTCTGTTCGCCGTCCTTCTCGCCCATGGCGCTAGAGCCCAGCCGGAGAGCAACACCACCTCTGCTGCCCGCCGCGAACTCCGAGGCAGAGGCGGCTGGCTCCCAGCTAAGGCCACCTGGTACGGCGCTCCCAACGGCGCCGGGCCTCTCGACAATGGTATGCGCTAATGTCATCGTGTTAAACTTTGTAATTTTTGTTTTTTCGCTGCCGGAGCGACAGCATATATAGCAGCCTAGCTGACATGGTGCCGTGCTGCACCGTTCGATTCTGCAGGAGGCGCGTGCGGGTTCAAGAACACCAACCAGTACCCGTTCATGTCCATGACGTCGTGCGGCAACCAGCCTCTGTTCAAGGACGGCCAGGGGTGCGGTGCATGCTACCAGGTACGGTACAGTACAGTGTGCACGTTGTCGACCCATATAGCAATGCAAAGTTTGATATATTTAGTCGCCCACTTGTCCTTTCGGTCTTGATCTTTTAAAGTTTGATTTGTTCCGGTCAAATGATGCTAGTAGGCGGTTGTAGCATCAAGGGAACACTTTCCCTCGAGGTTAACGACATTGGAGAGTGCTATGTCGTTGAAATCTTTACAGTATTTCAGATCTGACGAATCTCTCTCCTGTTTGCATTGTCTCTGTCAGATAAGGTGCGTCAGTAGAAACAACCCAGCCTGCTCCGGCCAGCCGAAGACGGTGGTCATCACAGACATGAACTACTACCCGGTCGCCAAGTACCACTTCGACCTCAGTGGCACGGCGTTCGCCGCCATGGCCAAGCCCGGGCTCGGCGACAAGCTCCGCCACGCCGGCATCATCGACATGCAGTTCAGGAGGGTCCCCTGCAACCACCGGGGCCTAACCATCAACTTCCACGTGCAGAGAGGCTCGAACCCCGTCTACTTCGCGGTGCTCGTGGAGTACGCGAACAAGGAAGGGACCGTGGTGCAGGTGGACCTGATGGAGAGAGGGTCGCGCTATTGGACGCCGATGCGCCGCTCCTGGGGTTCCATCTGGCGTCTCGACTCCAACCACCGCCTTCAGGGGCCCTTCTCCCTGCGCATCCGCGGCGAGTCCGGGAAGACGCTTGTGGCCAGGAACGTGATCCCGGCCAACTGGAGGCCAGACACCCGCTACGGCTCCTCGGTTCAGTTCTACTAAACGCGCGAGCTACATTTTCAAATCCTCCGTAATCATTGGTCGGTCCGGTTATTGTGGTACCGTGTGATTGTGATTTTTCTTTTCTTTTCTTTTTTCTTTTGGAATTGGGTTGGTGAATTTCAATTGTAAGGTCTGGTGTGTATTGACAAGATGTGTGGGAAATGGTGGAGGCAAATATTATACATGTGCTCTCCCGCCCACTATATGCAAGTGTGTAGTCACAGTGACACAGTGTGTAAACAAACCACGAGGCTACGGCCTAGCTCATCAATGGATTGACTTGGATCATATGTGTTCCAGGTTATAATTCTAGTAGAGTCAGATCTCTGGCTGACTTGCAAGGGTATCATTTTCATAGTACAGCAGAAAATCGTAGTATATCATTCTAATATTATAAATAAAACATCTCACGGGTCCTAAATGTGATTAATTAATCTTTGGCAGGATTTCAAATGATCCGAAAGATGCCATGTTTCTGCCGAGGGAGATTTAGACCATATATCGATCGAACCGAAGTAAAAGTGAATACCACACATGCAAACCATCTGGCCCATGTTCAATACTTTGTCACCTTTTTGCAGCCTCCAGTTAATCTAATTAGCTTGGAAAATGGGAACCATCCGGCCATAATTTTTTGTAATTTAACAACATATATCTAAAGGATTTCTTCCAGGATTTTGCCTTTGTTTTTATATTCAGTAAGTATGGAGTCCAAATTAAGTCTCTAGTCACACTCACCATCTATAGTTAACATGTATTGCAGTTAGAACACACTACATGAAAATGCTAGCCTGTGTTCTACCCTGACACTGTTAAGTCAGTTGAATCTCTCAGTCCACGAAAAATGATTTCAAGTGTGGCTTGTGTTAGAAAAACTGGAATGCATGTCTCATTACCCAGAAATAGGTACCTTTTGTTCTAAATTTTACATTAGAGGGAGGTTGAGTCATGGTTAATGTTTCAAAAGAAAATGAAACATGCATCGTCCCAATTATGTGCCTACAAACTGGAAATGTTTTTGTCCCTATTTGAGATGTTTGTGGGTGGTCAACTCTCTCATATTGCCCTCATTAGCCCTCCTCTCTATTACACTTCTCGCACCAGTCCTGACATTTAAAAAGGCCTCTCTAGGAATTGCCAACTCCACCTCTCATCGTTGTGAGCAGTAGTATTGTATTGTAATATTGCTGATGTTTGTAATGTGCAGTAATGAACACAGGGCTATATGAGAGATTTGTTCTAATACAACAGGACAATTTTTATATACTATGTTCATGCCCTTAGAGGTGGTACCCTGAATCCTGAAATTGTGATTGTTGTATTGCTGACGATAGTTTCTTGTGATTCCTTGGCTAATCCGGGGTCTCTGCCAAGCTTATCGATCTCATTGGCTTTTTACATAGTCAGTTTCCTAGTCGATCAAGATATATGCAGGATCTTGGGTGAAGGGCAAATAACTCTTGCACCTTGCAATAAAAGGACAGTCATCATTAGTGATGCATTTGCAGTACATAATTTCATCAATTTTAAGATTATTTGCTCAATCTCGCATAGGCTTTGTAGGGGCAGCATCTATGCGCCCATGTATTGATTGAAGTAAGTGCTAATGTGTTTAATACCTGCTTTCCATAAAAATAGAATAACAGAAATGGTGTGTATATAGCTTAGGTGGTAGAAAGTCTTTGCATTGATTATAAAACTAACCCACCAATCACGGAAGTCATGTTCGTCCGTTGATGAACTCTCAAACACTTAAGAAATCAGGGTCAGATTCAGATATCTAGAACATGCATGCATGGGAAGTCAGCGGCGCGGATTCTTTGTGTGTGATGTAGCACTGTTTACGGCGCTGCTTCTCAGTTCACATTGCAACGATCATCTCTTATGAAGTTGTACGTAAGTTACACAGCGTATAGTATATAGCGCAGCCTTAAAGCAACAGTAATACAGCTACTAAATAACACTAGAACACAGGAAAAATGAGTAACAAAAAAAAGCACAGGAAAAATTAACTCCCTTAACTTTTCCCTTAAGTTGCCGTTTGGCAAATGGGAAAATAAATGAATGGAACGGATGTAGTAGGGTGTATGAATGAAGCATGTAGGCTTTTCCAATCTTTCCCAATCACATTCCAAATTCTCATTTCCAATCCAAAGCCACCTAAAGCGCAGCACAACTGCACGGTAGAGAGGTCAAGTTCTCTACACAGCGGTATGGGCAGCCAAAGGAACACGAGGCATGTATGGCGGAGAAGTGTTGAGCCTCAAGAATCCCGGGCCAAGTTTGCCAATTAACTTCGCTATCATTGGCAGGGCTCTTGACGTACGGCAGTACACAAGCGGCGTCCAGTACAACTTCCGCAGCAAGCGATAACCGCCACAAATTGTGATCTCGTCTTGCAACGTCGTGGCGGTCGCAGTCTCGCCGGCCGAGTACTCTATCCCGCCATGATTTCGCGCATGTGACCCTTGCACCTCTAACACGGCACGCACGTACACGAGGCCGGTTACCGTTGATGCTGATTTGCCCAACCGGTTGCCTATATAAACAAACACGTACACATGCCATGGCACCGTATCAACCGTCAGAATTACACAGAACGTCCGAGTCGTAGTAGCTGAGATGGCCGCCGTGTTCTCTCCCAAGGTGGCTGCACTCGTTGCACTCTTCGCCGTGCTCGTCACTTGCGCCTCTTACGCCGAGGCCGCCGGCTGGCTCCCCGCCAAGGCCACCTGGTACGGCACGCCCACCGGCGCCGGCCCTGACGACAACGGTACGTAATTGCGTACCCTTGCATGCTCTACTCCGTAGCGATGATGCGTCGCCGTGTATACGTGGTTTTTACCCCTCGCCATGCACGTACCCCAGCGATCGATCGAGATGCCATGACTGACAAAACATATTCCGTGGTCGATTCTGATTCTGCAGGTGGCGCGTGCGGGTTTAAGAGCACCAACCAGTACCCGTACATGTCCATGACGTCGTGCGGCAACGAACCCCTGTTCAAGGACGGCAAGGGATGCGGCTCATGCTACCAGGTACGTACGGCAAAGTAGTACCGACCGTAGCTGTACGAAAACTAAATAATATGGCCGTAATCTAATAAAAAAGTTAAACTAGTCCTGAGGGTCATTAGCTTGATTGGTCAACGGTATCAGCAGCAGTAAGTCGCTGCCTAGATATCAGCGACGTTGATGAATGCCATGTCGTTGACTTCAGGCGATCGATCGATCGAACTTAAGAGTACCACAAACTCATCTTTCACGTGTTGTCCAATTGTTCATCAGATAAGATGCCTCAACACCAGCCACCCTGCCTGCTCCGGCAGGGCGCACAGGGTCATCATCACTGACATGAACTACTACCCGGTCGCCAAGTACCACTTCGACCTCAGCGGCACGGCGTTCGGCGCCATGGCGAAGACCGGCCAGAACGACAAGCTCCGTCACGCCGGCATCATCGACATGGAGTTCAGGAGGTCCGTATACGTAACAAGACAACATGTCTGAAGTTGTTCACCGTGCTTGATATCTCGTGCGTCGATGATCAAGACGATCTGACGCGTCCAACTGGACACGTACACCTTTTATTTGTGCACGCGCGCAGGGTGCCTTGCAACTACAAGGGCCTGAACGTGACCTTCCACGTGGAGATCGGCTCGAACCCGAACTACTTCGCGGTGCTCGTGGAGTACGCCGGGAAGGACGGCGCCGTGCTGCAGACGGACCTTATGGAGTCCAAGAAGGGAGACGGCATGCCGACGGGCGTCTGGACGCCGATGCGCCGCTCGTGGGGCGCCGTCTGGCGGCTGGACTCCGATCGTCCGCTGCAGGCGCCCTTCTCGCTGCGCATCCGCAGCGACTCCGGCAAGACGCTAGTGGCCGACAACGTCATCCCGGCCAACTGGAAGCCGATGACCAAGTACAGCTCCAACGTCCAGTTCCCGGCTTAAACTTAGCTTAGGCACACGCTACTATTAGTACAAAACTATCATTCATGATGTGTCTCAAGATGTGTGGGAAATGGAGGAGGCTGAATGTCTAGTGTGCTCTCCCGCCCAGCATCACAGGTTTATAATACCACATTTATACAGTATGTGTGTATCAAAAGTTATAAGACATTTATATATAAGATGTCTGTAATAACAAAATAAGATTGTACAGATTTATACTGTCATCCAATGTAATTTACTTGTCACATTTGCATCCACTCTTCAGCACCCAGCTCTGCAGGTCTGCATGACTATACCTGTCGTGATTTATCGAAAATGAATTCTCACTAGCGCAGTAAAATGTTCTGGGGAACCGCCTCCTCACTTTTCTAATCAACCATGTGAGGTTTGTGTAATCACGAGGCCATGACCTGACCAATTAACTGATCGAGCAATGACGAAGTCTTCGCAGATTATTTTAGTAGAAGAGTATCATCGCCTTGCTTGCAATGGAGGAGTATCTGTGTTCAGAGAATCAGAGGTGGAGATTACGATTCCCACGCCGTCGGTTCATAGTCGTCCATGGAGAATTGGAGATCCGGCAGTTTATCTGTTCCTTCAACGCTGATCTAGGTCAACTATTCCCGCTACCTCCCCGACCTCGTGTCTCGCTTATTCGCGACGTGGCCACGCGCAGTCGCGAGCACTCGTGATAACTTGTGGCAGCTGCCGCTGCCCGCTGGCCGTTTGCTTGCGCACGCACGGGGGCACGGGCTGCTTGCTGCGGTACGCCACACGTGAGCGACGCTGTGAGCGCGTACAAGGGCTGTCGACCTCCGAGCATGAGTTGCCAGGCTGTCGTACGTTTCAAAAGCAAATAGACGTGCACGGCGGCAATGTAAGATTGCACAGTTTATATATTGTTAGAGCTTCTCTCACCTCCACCAACAGCTTCTCTATTTAAATTTGAACTAAGTAAACAACTGGTCTCACTATTAGAGCATCTTCAAAAGCTTTCTATTAATTCTCTCTAAATCAAATTATAAAGAAAAAGTGTAAAAAAAACCTACTCCAACAACTCTCCTAATCCCTACATTTAAGGGTCTCTGAAATTTCTCTATTCTGGAGTAAATCTGAAAAACTTTCAGGGGTCTTCAATCTCATCTCTCATGCAACTAATAGTGAGACCAGTTGTTTATTTAATTCAAATTTAAATTATATTTAGGGAGCTGTTAGAGGAGATGATTAAAATAGATCTTGAAATTTTTATAATTGATCTCAAAAGATACTTTTTGGGGTGATGTTTTTGAGGGAACTGAGATGCTCTTAGTTACACGAGAGATGGATTGGGGACATTTGAAAGTTTCTCAGATTTTTCTCAGAAATTTCAGAGCACCTTGAAAAGTAGTAGGGAGGTGTTCAGGTGAGTTGTTGGAGTAAGTTTTTTTACACTTTTACTTATAATTTGATTTAGGGAGAATTAATGGAAAGCTTTTGGAGATGCTCTTAGTTTCAACTTCAAGAGAAAATTGTTAGTTTCTCACAAGAAATTGTTATTTTCATATAAATTTTTCACAAGAAACTGTTAGTAGTCTTTTCAGGGAAAAAAAATGGATGCAGAAAAAAAATCTCTCGCAACTGAAAGAAGGCCAATTAAAATTGTCATCAGCACGGAATCATTTTTTTTCCTCATCAAAACAGTACGAATCCGTGAGGTGTCCTTAGATGATCCGATCCGTTTAATAGCTTAAGCGTTGAGGATCAGCTTTTTAAGGCATCATTCAAACGTCACCAGAGAGTCGTGTCGCTCACGATCTCTAAAACTTGCAGGCTGGCTTACGTCCATTTTCCATCACATTGCACCTCAATTAATATGTAGAGTAAATTTCATAAAACTACATGTATTTTACCGATATTATCATAAAACTATATATTTAAGTTATAATTTAAAAAATTACGGATTTTATATTCAATTTATCATAAAACTACAGATTTTATATCTAACTTATCATAAAATTACAGATTTTATATCTAATTTATCATAAAACTAAAGAATTTATGCAGTGTTTCTAAAATTTACTATAGCAAATATGTAGTTTCTATAGTTTTGTGATAATATTGCTAAAATGTTTGTGAAATTTACTCTAATATATAAGATGCGGCTACCTATCTTCTCTTGTGAAGGATAAAAGTCGCAGTGCAACTATCCCTTACACACTCTCGGAACCCCGATAATGTGGCGATTAAGCATATGTATCATCAGAGTACTAGAACGGGTTTCAATAAATTTAGACGGCCGGCTGGTTACTACGTGATGACACATCAGATAGTTGGACACCACGTCGATCGGGAGAGACGAGCCAGCGACTATCACTCAATGCTGAATTTTCTTTTCAATCCCTTTTGATTTGCCATCTATCGTGATGGCTGTACGTCTGGCAGTACAAATACCCCCGCAATAATGACGTTCCGTGATCCATCCGACAAGAGCCAAGCAGCAGGACGTAGTAGAAAATGGTCGCCATTTCGTTCAGGTTCACCGCGATCGCCGCACTCCTCTCCCTGGTCGTCACGCATGGCGCCCTCGCCCAGCCGAGCAACAACGGCACCGACGACTTGGAAGGCGGTTACTACGACGACTCGGAAGGCTCGTACAACGGCACCGAACGCAGAGCCTTGTTCTCCAGGAGCTGGCTCCCGGCGAGGGCCACCTGGTACGGCCGGCCCAACGGCACCGGCCCTGACAACGCCGGTACGATGCCTGCTAATGCCGTGGTGTTAACAATGTATCAGTGTATTTTGCAGCGGGCGATCAGACAGTTCCGTGTGTGTCTGACACGTTGGATCTCTTGGTTGTTTGCATCTCGATCGACATGATGTGCAGGTGGTGCGTGCGGGTACAGCAAAAACAATCTCCCCCCGTTCAACTCCATGACGTCCTGCGGCAACATCCCCATCTTCAAGGACGGCAAGGGCTGCGGCGCCTGCTACCAGGTACTTGTTGCATGAATTTGTGTTGCGATCCTGCAGCGATGTTTAAGATAGTTTAGGAAGATGATGTAGCAGCAAATCTTTTTTGCAAGTTTCCTGACTTTTACATATCTGGTCACGTGGAAAAAATTCAGATACGATGCCTCGGCAGCAAAAACCGCGCCTGCTCCGGTCAGCCGAAGACGATCGTCATCACTGACGTGAACACCAACAGCAAGATCTCCAAGTACTACTTCGACCTCAGCGGCACGGCGTTCGGCTCCATGGCGAAGCCCGGGCTCAACGCCAAGCTCCGCCGTGCCGGAATCATCGACATCCAGTTCAGGAGGTTAGTAACAACACTTTGACACTCCGCACACATGACACATTACCCCTATATATATATTTCTGGGCAAGGAGCTAAAAAGACACATCGTCGGCGCACGTACGTATGTACGCAGGGTGCCCTGCAACTACAAGGGCCTGAACGTGAACTTCCACGTGGTCGGAGGCTCCAACCCGTTCTACTTCGCGGTGCGCGTGGAGCACGCCGGCGGCGACGGCTCCATCGTGCAGGTGGACCTGAAGGAGGGCAACGCGAGGTCGTGGACGCCGCTGCGGCAGTCGTGGGGAGCCATCTGGAGGCTGGACTCGTACAGCCCGCTCAAGGGGCCCTTCTCAATGCGTATCCGCGGCGACTCCGGCAGGACGCTGGTGGCCAACAACGTCATCCCTCACAACTGGAAGGCCAACAAAGACTACCGCTCCGTCGTCCAGTTCAAGTAGACGCCTGCTACGTACGACAGAGTCATTCATTTTGTTCCATGATCAGTTATTATGCATTTTTGTGCCGTGTGATTGATTACAAACGTCCGTTCGTGATGGATTGGGAATTTTAATGGGGTTATATATGTTGCCAGTTCTTTTGAAGGACCTGGCGCGTTGTTTGCAATCTTAAGATTTTTCATGAGGGGTAAATGTACGTAGGAGGTGACAAGTATTGTCCATGTGCTCTCCCGTCCAGAAAAAAAAAATTAAAATGAAAAGTCCCATACTGTGTGTAACCAAATTAAGTTGACAAAACGTAGTCTCTATACAGTGTGCAATCGCTTCCTTCTCGCATGTGCGTGTGAACAGAGTACTGGACGACCCGCCGCTATCGTCCAGACTTTCTAATCAACCATGTGCGTCTGCCTAATCACGCGATTACAGCCTCATCAAAGGCTTGACTTCTGGATCAGGTGTACGTTCATGATTATGCTACTCTTAGATGCAGATCAGAAGCTAAGTTGCCACTTGTCACTTTTCACAGTACTGCGCTTCAATTCATATGGTTCACAAATTCTTTGACATTAGTGTTCGTTGGACACCATGTTACCCAATGTGTTGTAGGGGAGCACGTTTGGATGGGTCAGGAGTCAACTACCTACAAAGAAAGCTACTGCTTATATCTAATTTGTTTGTTATGGAGAAGTAGATGCTACTGCAGAAAAATATATGAATATAGTCATATTAGTTGCGAGAAAAAAAAAGGATGTGTCGAACAGTTTTTTGGCGGATCCAAAATCTGAATATAATAGTAGAAAGATTTTAAGGTAGACCCAAACGAAGTTAGCCGTTCATATACACAGATCTTGAGAAATAAAGTGTTCTTTTACTTTATAGGAGGTAAAAGCTTTTTAATAATTTTAATTAATACAATATTTATTTTAGAAATTAATATTATATTTTTGAAAACTTATGCATGCGTAATTTTAGCTCCTTGCAAAAATAGATGTCCCAGATCTATATTTTTGGAAACCTATGAATGTGTCAGTTTTAGAGTAACAAAATTTGCTCTTACAAAAATAGATGGCCCAGATCTATTTCATCTGTTACCTCCTTGGAGGTAGTGATACGCTCAACATCTCAACCAAATAGATAAAACACTCAAGCAATTTTTTATTTTCAACACCCTCCCTTTTATTTTTATTTTAATAGAAAAATCTCATAAAATGTATATAATTCAAAAGAGAAGGAAAAATTTC
>BCLH01000276.1:103617-130192 GCA_001602315.1 Zoysia pacifica
TATGCGATACTAATTAGTAAATAATCACTAGTATATGATAGTAAATAGGATTACACATAAAATGACATGCCATATGATAGGTACATTTCTAGCTCATGCTACATATAAGTATGTATATAATCGCGTTAGGATAATAACACTTTAGGAACCAGATAGTACATGCACACACATGGCTTACTGTCGCAGTCATGTAGCATAACTCAAATGAATTAAGTAGTTAATCACTGCCCTTTTAGTAAATACTGACAAGACGATATAATGAATAAAATGACATGTCACCCACATAGTATGCTCATTGTACATGCATTATATTAGCATATAATCACATTAGTGCTTTAGATAATCATAATGCATGCACTTACATGATTTAATAAAGTAGTCACATGAATATTGTTTAAAATGAACTTAGTAATTAATTAATCACTAATCCTTAGTAAATATTGTTAGGTAGTGATTATGCATATAATGTCACCTCAAACCTTTAGTATTATGTTAGGCAAACCATAATACAAGCTCATACTCGTATGAAGGCTCTAGTATGATATTTACCATACATAGTCATACTTACCTACCCATGTGACCGCATAAGCAATGGAATAAAGTAGCTAAACAAATATTTATTCAAATGATTAACCCATAGTAAATAAGACTAAGATGCATTGCAATAAGATAGTCACCGCATCATGCACGATTTATCTATAGTTTTCCTCGTGAAGTTTATTCGGCTCTTATTCGAAGTTTGATCGGATCTTATCGATTCTTCTCGAGCTTTTATTTCTTTTACTGTTGTTTTATTAGGCGTATTTCTACCGTGTAGACAATATTGAGATTGAGAAAGAGCTGGATTCCGAGAGGAGCCAGAAGGACTGACACGCAAGGAGAAGCTAGAAGATTCAGACATCAAACTCCAAAGATTAAGGATTTGTAGCCAGAAGATTCAGACTGCATAAGGACTGTTTCATCGGACCTCAACATAGTGATTTCGTACAACCACAGAACCTGTCATGTGCAGGACTTACTCTACTTATTAGCATCTACCGTATGCTACACTAGGTGGCCAGTAGGGCATCGAGCATTAAGGGTGGACACTCGGGGATGAATGTACCCGAGAGAGTCTGACTTAGAGGAAAAAAAAGTTCCTCAGCTGAGCGTATTTGAGTCAGCAGAGAAAAATGAAGTATCTGAGAACTCAAAAGAAAGCTATGTGAAGTACTTGGATTTTAGCGCTTGGTGATTTTTTCGAGGTGGGCATACGAGGGTGGACAGATAAAGTGGGACTAGCATTACGTTTCTCTCTCTTGGAAGAGAGCGTAGCCTGTGGGTAAAGTGTACAACTTCTGCAGAGTGTAAAATCTTTTCGAGAAGTCCGTTGTCACTGATTAGTCTCATATACTTCCTCGATGATGTGAGTGGGTGTAGTTACCCATATTTTAGAAAGTGTCTGGATCGGGTATTGGAGGCCCTTCCAGTTAAAACTTAGGAGCAGGCAGGAAAGGTTTATTCTCTCCAGGTCCACCTACTAAAATATAACAAACAATGTTTTGATCTCCTGATTTTAAAACCTTCTCTAGTGAACCTTGCTGAAAATAGATTTTAGCAAAAGAATCCCTGTGCATTATTTTTGCTACAGCCAGACATGCATCTATAAGTATACCTCTGCATAGTGTTAGGACTTACTGAGTACTTTATATACTCACCCGTTTGCATATATGGTTTTAGTCAGAGGAAGATTCGTAGAAGACAACGACGTGCTGAGTTTTGGTTCAGCTTCCTATTTTGCTTGTGAAGTTGGATCTTGTTTCCGCTGTCTACTTCGCCTCTAGCTGGCTAAACCTCTGTGGATGCTTTAATCCACATCGTGTTGTCGCTAAAGGTCAAGTTTCAGGTATATTTCTTTATTTGAAGTATGTTTTTTATATATATTCTGATGCGTTAGTACGTATCAGCTACTAATCTAGAGACTGATACGTGGTGCACAGTGTATTTCAGAAATGGGGTAAGACACGGTAGCTTCTCTGGCTCATGGTATGGCCAAACCAAGGATTTACCAGAAAATGACGGAGTTACTACTCCTGCCCCTCTTCCTATCCATCGTCTCTCGCTGCGGATTTAAGAAGAAGAGGAAAGAGAAACAGGCGTGTGCATCATGAGGAAGACGATGGAGTTTTCTCTGTTGTTGATTTCTTCTATGGGACCCACTCCTTTTTTTATTTCAATGCAATAAAAATTTCATTGTTCTCCGAATTCTGATATACACCGTTGTTGAATTATGTGAGTTCTAATGTGCATATGTAACAAAGTTGCAAAAAAATGTGTATTTAAAATAAGAAAATAGGTAAGGGCAAAGTGGACAATTTATCTCGACTATCTGTTACAGAAAAGTCACGATAAGCTGTTCTCCCAAACATTTTAAAAAAGCTTCAATTTATCTAGAAAAGCTACAACATCATATAAGCTAAAGCTAAAGCCAATTTTTTATAAGCTGCATCCATACCAAATGGGCCTTAGGAGTCATGAAAAGGTAGATTCTTCGTAGCTCCGTCCATATATTATTTTTCTATGTTATTTAATTATATAAAATAAAAAATCCTACAAAAAAATCTATCTATCAAATATTTTTTAAAGAGCCGAAGCCATATGCATAAAAACTTTTTTTTAAAAAAAAAATCTAGAACCGAAACCGTTTCGAAGAAGCCAAAACCCTACCAAACAAAATCTAAACAAATGGCAAATGGACCTTGAACTGAAGTCGGAGTGCTGCTAAATCATCAGACCAATAGTAATCGAGGTACAGCAAAAAACATTTATTCAAGGAAAAAAATTGGAAAATTCATTTGACGAGAGTGGGATTTGAACCCACGCCCTTTCGGACCAGAACCTTAATCTGGCGCCTTAGACCAACTCGGCCATCTCGTCTGTTAGTGATGGGGGTAACAATTTCTTATAGTTAAATTATTGAACTTGTCTTCAGAGGGCATCTGCTTAGCTTATTGATTGTGTGCATCAGTGCCCTACATGCCTGGCTGATGCACTAGCACTACTACCTTTTTTTTTTTTAGGACAGCTGCAGGATTCAGTCGGTGATCAAGGGATCTGCTAGGAAAATCAGTGCGCCATGCATCCAACTATACATAACAGTAACTGGATCAGCAAACTTGCCACACAAGTGTGCTGCCATATCTGCTCCTCGGTTAACAAAGTTCAGAGAAGACAAACTGAAGTTTCTACTGAGCTGTTGCACTACTGCTCTATTAGACTATGCAGCTCAACTGCTAGCTGACGCCTTGGCCTTGTGCTGCGCTGATCCTTCTGGTCTGGTCGATAAAACCAAAATGGAAGCACTGGCAGTAGGAGTGAAGCAAGAAAACCATCGCATCAACACCAACATGGAGGAGAGGGTCAAGTAGCGGCAGCAAAGATTATGACGTGATGCGAACAGTCGCACACACAGTACGTGTTTTGCAAGTCTGTGTTTCCCAGCGGAAACGGAACCGAACCTAGCTAGCCGTGGAGGCATCAGGGTAGCCAAGACCTTGCAGCGGACCGGCATCGACTGCTTTGTCAGGCAAATGGAAATTCTGCCGGATAGAGGTTCTGAAAGTGAGGTGTGTGAGAATCTTGCGGTGTTTACTACCTTCCACTGGCCTCGAGCACATAATCTCAGGCGCGCCGATCCTCTGCCAAGCGGTAGCGTCGCTGCCGTGTGGAGCCAATCCGTTGCGGGCTCACGTGGAAAAGGAGTTCTGCCTTCTACCGAGCGGCGAAGGATCCCAATAATATCCCCCTGACCAAATGTAATGTACTATCGATTCGGTCAAATATTCCACCGTCAGATCGAACTGATTTTCCATTAACGAGGCCCTCTCATTCTCTGCGTGAATTAGCTGCGACGGGTTAATGTCACTTAATGTTTGGCCGCTAGAATGCAAATTTGTATGGAATTGTAGAGGTTTAACTCGTTTTAGTACTAGCCTGATGTGCATGAATTGTGAAGATTTGCCTGATACAACCCCCAAATGCTATTGATCTCGCATTCAATCTGAACAGTTATAGAGATCCTTCTGCTCCATTTCCTTAGAGCTGTTATCTTTTTGTTAATTCAGTGAATCTTCAGTTTTACAAAGTGTCTTAACACCCCTTAATTTTCTACGAACCCTGGCCCTGTGCGTACTTAAGCGCTGTGCTTAAGCAACTTTGTCCCACTTGTTCCTTCCTCTCTTGATCCTCCTTGGTGGAGGGACGGATGCTTGTCACCTACTCCTTTCGAAGCTCCCCCGTCTCACACTTCTTCGACCTCTTTTCCATGATATTATTATTATCCTTGAACCCGGAAGCCAGCACAGAGCAAGCAAAGGGACAAAGGGAGAGCTAGAGGGTGGGTGCACAAGGAACCAAGCAGAGCAAGCAGCTGCTCGAGTTGTCGAGCGTTGTAGCATCTGCTCCGTGTGGTTCTTGATCCGTCGTTCGTGCTTGATTGATTGCTTGGCGATGGACAGGCACACTTGCAAGCTCTGCTTCCGGCGGTTCCAGAATGGCCGCGCCTTGGGCGGCCATATGCGCTCCCACGTCATGGCCGCCGCCGCGGCAGCGTACTCTCCGGTGCCGCCGCCGATCTCCCTCGCATCTACCTCGTCCACCGAGGCGGACGATGTGTCGGGCGTTGTACGCGACAGCTCCAAGCAATGCTTCACCAAGGTACGCGCCCCTGAATTCTCCTGCGGCGGAACCGCCGGCGGCGACTCCTCGATCGTGCAGGACGGCCAGAGCGACACGGAATCGTCCCCGCGCGGCGGCCGCGCTCGGTTCGCCGTGAGCCGGCGCCGATCGAAGCGGGCGCGGCGGCGCGCGCAGCCGGATCCCGAGCCGGCGAGCAGCGTGTCCGACGCGACGCCGGATGAGGACGTGGCCATGTCGCTCGTCATGCTGTCGCGGGACTCGTGGACGCGGTCCGGATCCGAGCACGACGAGCAGCACTGCGCCCCCGCGAGATCCGAGCCCGAGCAGAACAACGGCACCGTCGGCTCGTTCGACGCGCGCGGCCGGTTCCAGTGCGGCGCGTGCAGGAAGGTGTTCCGGTCGTACCAGGCGCTCGGCGGGCACCGCGCCAGCATCAGGAAATGCAAGGGCGGGTGCGTGCCAGCGCCAGCGCCACCGCCGCCGTCGCCCAAGCCCCGCCGCGCAGACGTCACCCACGAGTGCCCCTCCTGCTTCCGCGTGTTCGCCTCCGGGCAGGCACTGGGCGGCCACAAGCGCGCGCACATGGCGCCGGCCGCCGGCGCGTCCTCGTCGTCACGCAAGCGCGGCGACAGCTCGGGGTCCATCGATCTCAACGTGTCGGCGGCCGCGGCGGACGACGACTTCGAGCTCTCCGCCGTGTACGACGCGGAGTTTGGCATCGGCAGCACAACCAAACAGTAAGACCGCCAGCTGCGACGCCCAGGTCCAGATCAGCACAGGTGCCTAGACAAGAGCAGCTGCTGGGCTGCATGCGACTATGCGAGACGCAAGGAGGGACTCGTTCGAGGTAAGGCCTCCTCGATCAACCGATTCATGCAAGGAGACCAACTGGACATTTTGTTATTTTTTCTGTTATTACTCTTATTGCAATTGTTATAAGTGCTGAATTAGTCGAACGGCATAGAAGTAGCAATATTTTTCTCCAATGGTCCCCTGTAACTAAGAAATCAGTTCGATTTTGTCACCGCGAACGCTCTGCATTTGCCATGTCCATCGACGCTTCATTCCAACTAAACTCTGCTTTCCCTGAAACTTTACATCGCTACTCGTAACAGTTGTACAACAACAAAACCCACCTTTTGTAAACGGCCAACCCGTCAGGGATTAGTAACAACAGTAATTCGTGGTCCGGTCCGGTGTCGTCACAGCTAACTCAAAAAAAATTTTTTCCCTCCCTACTACGCTTCGTGAGCTTTCCAGCTGTTGGCCACACTGGCCACTGCCGTCCTCCGCCGAGTTCAGCACCGTGATGCGAGTGCAGATATCTCACGCGACTCGTGTACCATTATACCACCACTACATTGCTCGGAGCTTTCAGTTCACTGAGCATTCACGAAGCTATGAGCTGTGTGCCTGCTACGCCTCTGCAGCCTCAGCTCACTCAGCACAGAGTTCAGAGGCAAGCAGAGCGTGAGCTTCTGTCCAAGTGCTTTGCTTGTCTTGGACTCTTGATGCGGCAGCGGCGGTTTCTGCTCGTTTCGCGGAAAGAACGCCACCCTAAAGACTGCACACGCCGGTGTCGGCGAGCGTCAACTGCTCTGCTCGCCGTCTCTCCGCTACTATTGGTGGTTGGGGCGTGGAGCACGGCGACCCGGTCGGGCCTTTTCTTGCGTTGATCGTCGTCTCCTCCGCTTCTTGGATGGATGCCCGATGGTGTTGCTCGGGTCAACACTTTCGGTGTCTGTTCGTGAGTGCTAAGAATCTTCCAAAGCAGCGCTCTTGCAGAGTCAGCGGTGGAATTGATGGTACTTTGTTCCTCCGAAGGTAGTCAGTGTTGGTAAGCTTGCGGATCGGGTCGAATTCTCTGCATTACCGCAAAAAAGTTACTATAGCATATCTGCTACAATAACTAATGTCGACAACAATACCGTCTTCGTATATAAAAAGCAAAATTTATATTGTTCACCCAAAAATAATGTTCATCATTTTAACTGTAGTGAGAAATTTAGTGCGTTCATTTTCAATCGAACATTAAAAACTCTATCAAAATTTCTCCTCCACAGGCGAGGATTTTAGTCCGCCACTTGGGTTGGGTGCATCGGCCACTGGTGGCGGGGTAGTCAAGCTTCGCGTAACCAACGCTTGACCAGGACGGGTTTCGTGGCCGACCGGCTGGACTAACACCTGAGGAGCTTGGGTGATGACAAATGACACACCCGTCCTTTCTGCTGCTCTAATTACTGTCCTAGTATTGCCCAAGTGCCACTGACTACGAGCTAGTGGATCGAGCAGCGTTGGATCGTCACCGAGCTCAACCACAGTGAGAATGGAATCATGAGGCGCCGGGGCATGTATCGATGCGCCCGTGAGTCCTTGCGTGCACGACATGCTACTGGTACAAGGCAATAATCAAGATACGAAACCACATCTAATTTTGGGTGGTTGATGAGATCTAGGCATGTCCACGGGGGTAATGATCGTTGTTTTACGTTGATTGGGCCTGTTTTTTTAGATCAAACTTGTTTGACTTCTTGAAAGAAGGAACACAAAAGATACAACAGCACTAGCAGTCGGTCGGTCGCCAAAGTCCACTGGCAGCATGGGAGTAGCATGATATGGAGCATGCTGTATTCGGAATCTCGCTCGACCGACCCGACGGCGATCTGGATCCCGCGCCTGCGTACCTTCGCCGTTTGACAACTTGAAAGAAGCATACAGGATATACAACACTAGTATTCGGTCGGTCGCCAAAGTCCACTGGGGCAGCATGGGATTAGTAGCATGAATATCGGGTACTCGTCGGCATATGCAGCATGCAGTATGCGTAATCTCGCTCGACCGACCGACCGATCCGACGGCGATCTGGATCCCGCGCCTGCGTACCTTCGCGCGTCAACTCTGCTGCTTGCAGAACTCACTTCAGGAGAAGTAAAAGCTACGGCGGGGTGAGACGCGTTTGCTTTAACGTGTTGGGTCACGCACGGCTCACGAGCAGCCACCATAAAAACTACTAACGGAGTATGATTTTTCTCTGCACCCATGATTCGTTGGATGAACGGAAGGAGGTTGGTGAAGATGATGGCAAGATCACGCAGAGGTGATGATAGCGGACGCGGCTTGGGTGCTCCGGCCTGGGTATTCCCATGCGTGCTCCCGCACGTGGAGCAATCCTGTTGGTTCTCTTCTCTTGGGCCCAACTCTACCTAGTGGTCCTTTTCATATTTCCAAAAGAGATGTTTTCTTCTGAACTCAAATCAAAATTTAACTAAACAAATTTTACTAAACTGAATAGATATCCCCCCACCCAAATAAAAACCACGGTTCACCTTGACTCGAATTAGTTGTGCGTCTCCAGAGTTCACGAGTAGCAGAACTAGATAAAAATTTTAAGAGGGCCACACAAATATTATACTCCCTCTAGTTTTAAATATTGACACTATAACTTGTAACATTAATTTTGATCATTTGTCTTATTAAAAAAGAGAATGACAAATATAATATTTTATCGGTCCTATTTTTTAAGTTATGTTGGGTCTGGATATGTCAATTAAAAAAAGTGAAAATGTGTGATGTTTTAAAAACAAGTATAAGAGAGATAGAGTGTAGATGTATTAAAAAAAAATGTGTTATAATTTGTAATTTTAAAAAAAATTGAGGAGCCTGAGTGATTTATAATTTGGGACGGATGAAGTACATTTGGTTATAAGTTGTATTGTTAGTGTTATTTGAAACAAACTAATAATTTTACACATTTAAATAATTTTTTGAATGAGATAAATAATCAAAATCTTTATATATTAAACGTCGCGTGTTCTCTCAACCCTCGTTGCGTCATGTTAGCCTAAAAAATATTAACCATCGGATTAAAATCTAACGGTGGGAAAAAGAAAAAATAGATATTAAAAAGAAGAAAAAAATGATTTTCTCGATCAACGTAGGAGCGTGCTTCTCGACGACAGTAGGCATAAATGGCCGTGCCATCCCAATATATTAAAGCGTAAGCGTTCTTTGATAGCTCATTGCGTCATGTCACTTTAAAAAATATTAAGGCAGAATTAAAATATATCGGTGGATATTAGGAAGGAAAAAAATAATATTAGGAAGAAGAAAAAAATATTTTTTTCTGTCAAAGTAGGAGTGTGCTTCTACTCGGTGAGAGTAGGCATGAACGACCGTGTCGATATAAAAGAAGTTCTTATAAATTTATTTTATTTCTATCTTTTGCAAGTATATGCTACAATTAAATATCTTTATATGTTATGAAAATGTATATTTAGATAACTTAAATTGTTTTATCTTCTAAAAATGCTCCTTGATTATTATGTTATAGATTTAATAGAACTATTCCAAAAAAAATATAAGAAAAGTTCTTATAAATTTATTCTACTTCTATGTCTTGCAAGTATATGCTACAATTAAAGACCTTTATATGTTATAAAAATGTATATTTAAATAACTTAAATTAAATTATTTTATCTCCTAAAAATACTCCTTGATTAATATGAGAACTAAGATTTAATATTTTTTTCGCTTACAACTCTGGTTAAAAAAATAATAGCTTTAGACGTAATGTTTTAATCAAACATTGCTAATATAAATTAAAATAATTTTAAATTTATTAAGTTACAAAATTAAAAATAATTTGTTTTAAAAATACTTTTTTAAAAGTGTACCGATGCTACTTTTTATTAAATATTTTATAGATAACAAGGGTCACATTTATGTTTTGAAGACCATATCGATAATTTTTTTTAAATATATGTTTATGAAACTTTGTCATTCATATCAAAACAACTATACTTCTATTTATTAAATAATAAATTTAAAATATACTGTTTTAATTAGAGGTGCACAACAAAAACATACATAAAAAACACGGCAATTGCCGTACAGATTTTTTAGTTGATATTAAAAGCCAATGGTGTAAATATTTTAAAATTTTGAAAAAGCTGGATAGGACAGAAAGAAAACAAAAGGAAGGGAAAATTTGCCATACGACGCTACGTGGAGACGGATGGTGAAGAAGCAGGCAATATGATTGCACCACCTAGTGGGAGTACCTACGGGTGCATGCAAGCGGGAGCACTGAAGCCGCGTCCGTTGATGACATCAGAGGGCTTCTTTACTGTCTAATCACGGAGGTGATTCCTCCTTCGAACCCAGACCATCATTTGGTCCTTCAAACTGAGACCATCATTTGGCCATTTGCATCTGCTTCGCTTTCTCTCTGTACCGCAATCCTGAGGGAAGCGACGAGCATAGCACTGGTAGTAACAGTTTGACTCAGTAGCTATCCATGCACTGACGCAGGTCAGATCATAATGTTGTAGTTTAGGTTCGAATCTTACATAAATCATTTTAATTTTACAGAAAAAATATATGAAACAGCAAAAATTTCTGTGTTCCAAAGGTGTTTTGTTATTTAGGTGCAAATAGTCATAGTATTATCTAAGTCCGATGTAAATAGTTATAGTCATATATAATTTCTTTTTTCCTTCTCATACTAACACAAAATATAAAATAAATCAAATTTCAGGGATACCTCTTTTTGGGCCTGCGGTCTGCCCAAAGAAACTGTATTATGGAGTATATGGGCTTTGCGGCCCGAGACCGTGCTCTATCTCGCCTAATCAGCTCCAGCTTCGCTGCGCGAACGACGATCCATCATCCACGGCGGCGATGAGGCTTGCGCCGCTCATGCCGACTGGAGCCGGCACGGACGCCGGGTCACTCCCTCGAATCCCACCTCCACGCCGTCCTAGAGCGACCGGTTCGTTGAGGGCTTCGCCTGCTTCCTCCTGGGCTGGGTCAGCCGGCGAGCTCCCCCCACCTCTGCTGCCGAACGCGCAGCGGCGGCACGGCGGCGGGTTCAGCCTCGGTGTCGACCTCGGCGACGCCCGCACTGGCGTCGCCGTCGGCAGGGGAATCACGCTCCCCCGCCCCCTCACCGTACGCACCCTCACACTCAACTTGCCCAGTGTTCGGAGCAGTCCGACGAGATTTCAATTTCGACGCCCTTTCAATCGATTTCGAATTCGGAGTTAAGTTGTTGGACTTTGATCACTGCAGGTTCTGAAGCTGCGTGGGCAGAAGCTGGAGCTGATGCTGCTCGACCTGGCTCGGCAGCAGGTGCCGCTCCACTTGACCTGTTCTCTTCCGCTCTGAAGCTGTCATGTTTCAAATATCCGATTGCAGGAGGCGGACGAGCTCGTCGTCGGTCTCCCCGTATCTGCCGACGGCAGCGAGACGCCGCAGTCCAACAAGGTACGGAGCGTCGTCGGGAGGCTCGCCGTACGAGCGGCTGAGAGGTGCGTCTCCCGTGTACGCTAGTAATAGTAAATTGGAATTCGAGTGCAACAGTGCGGCCGTAGTCATCTGTGATGATGTGATCTGCCCAGACCCAATTTTCAGTGTTCGATGATTTGTTCAGTGCGTGGTGCGTTGAATCTTGAGGACCTCAGTATGTTTGTTTGAATAGTGCAGGGGCTTGAGGGTGTACCTGCAGGATGAATTCGGGACGTCCATAGACGCCCTCCAGCTAATGATCTCCAGGTGAGTCTAATTATGTTGATAGGCAAGTCTTCCGCCATTCAATTTCAACATACCACTGATTATTGGAATCCCAAGCAACCTACGGACTTCGCTCACTTACTGATAGTTGAACTCTTGATTTCTGACTTAAAATGTCTAGTAGTATAAAATGAATCATTTCCATCAACCTTGACTAAGAACCCCAATTTCTAGTTTCTGAACCACCGATAAGTTTGTTTCAGTATGAACCTCTTTTTGCAGGGGTGTTAAGAAGTCTGCCCGTGATGTCAAATCCGATGCGTATGCTGCTGTGGTACTTGCCACGCCATTCTGACCTGTTGTATTCATCACTGTTTTCTATTTTACCATATTTTCTTTGGCTGCAGATGATTTTGGAGAGATATTTCTCATCATTAGGTCAAGGGGCTAATGTTGTTCTTCCTAGGCAACAAGAACTGCAGGACAAGTTAATAGCTCGGTCTAGGAGAGATGCTGAAATATATTAGAGGATCTTTACTAATTTCTCCGGCTGTAGACATTAAATATACTAATGGTACTACTTAATAACTCAGTGCCTCTGTCTAGTAAGTGGTAGCTTTGCCAAATATTGTTTTACAGAAAAAATGATTCTTATTTTATTTTGTAAAGTTTATCTTATTCTATAAAGTGATTCTCTAAAATAAACTAAACGTCTTAGCGCTAAAAAAATAGCTTCTCCTCTCTATCCTAATTAGTTTATCCTAAAAAATAAAAAAAATCATTTTTGACTACAGAATAACTTCACAAAAAATTAGAAATGAATTCAAAGCTAAAAACTCTATCAAAGAAACCCTAAATATCAACATCTCATCTGTTGTTCTATAGTTGGTCAACCAAGATATTTTCTTTCTAGTGCACTGAAACAAAAAGATGTTTATGCAATAGCTCTAAATAAATTATTCCATGTTTTATAATGTGATCAATTTTGCAATTCAAGTAACATAATTGTCGCTGTTCTTATAGCCTTTGCCAGAGTTTTGTATGCATCTTTGCCCAGATACTCCTAATTGTAATCTTGCTAAAACAAAATTGTCACGTGCTGCAGCTAGCCTATTAGGCCTATATACCTCCCTATTATAGTCTATACTGTATATGTAGGTTCCTATGATGTACTACATCTGTCCCGAGATATAAACATTTGTAGGTTTGATAAAAGTCAAATTCTTTAAAATTTGACTAAAAATATCAAAAAAATTAAATAATTCCTAATACAAAGAGTTGTATATTAGTATAAAAATTTGTTCATGATGAATCTAGTAACATAATTTATATAAAACATCATAAATTCTCCAATATCAATGATCAAAGTTAAAAGAAGCTAGGCATAGGTCAAACTTATAAATGCTTATATTTTGAGACGAAGAAAGTACTCTAACCCGTCCAGTTGGCAAGACAAATGATAATTCCAACAATCCCCTGTTCTATGACATGCAACAAATATCCCCATTTCCAATTCATACACAACTGATCTACATTTCCTGTATCTGCATTAATCATGGTTGCCACAGGCATGTCTATACATCACTATCAGTATGCAGCGGAATGCCCGAGCCAACATCATCAGAATCAATGAATAATAGCCGATCTGAATCAGCTCTTCATGCATGTGATGACGAAGCATCTCAATTCTGCAGAAAAGAATTAATACAGCTTGCTGAATTCAGTCTCTGGTGATGGCTCACCTAGCCGAGGGAAGGATGGATCCCTCTCAAGCATCGTCTGCAACGAGTCCATCATTCTCACTACAGATGCCCACAAGAATGGAGCAGAGCAAAATGCATACGCGAAGATTGCCAGAACCCTCACAACACCATCATTGTACCATGGGAATGCCATGACAATGAGCATGCCGACGACTGCGATCCAGGTGGTGAGAACAGCTAGTGGTGGGAGCAGAAAAACATTGATCACGAGAACTGACAAGGCAAGTGCACCAAACAGGTACATGGACCAGCCCATGAGTGGGTGAACTGTGCGTGGGATTACAAAGAATGGTATGGTATATGCAGCCACCAAAGCAACGCCTGCAGTGAGTTTGATCAACCACTGTACCATGGCATTTTGCTTCTCCAGCCGCTTGTTATAGCACAGTTTTGTCATCCCTGGCCTTGCCAATCTGGTGACTGTTATGACCACTATGTACATTAGCATCTCCATGAGGAGCACTGGCATCTCAGCGGCGTAGCTGTGAAATGAAATTTGCAAAGTTAAATGCACAGAACAATAAAAGAATTTGCTGTCTGCTCAGGTACACGATTTACTTGGATGATATATTTGCCTCACCCAAGATCATCCCAACGCTGTTTGTGCCAAGAAAGGCCCAATGGCAAGACTGGCCAAGACCACCAGTACCAAGGTTTAAACCAAGGGGCGCTGGGGAATGTGACAACACTGTTTGGCCCACACGGGACATGCCAATGCAGCTTAAGATCTGCAATATTCCACAGGAAGTGTGATTAAAATCTTTGGATGCATTAAGCAGGCGGAATTTGGTATTGAAGTTGTGTAGCTGTAACACTCACAGTAGTAGGATGCATCCATTTGATAACCAAGAGGAAGGCGATAGGTTCCATTGAGCTTTGTGCCATTCTCTGGCGGGTGAAACATTGGTTTGTCCAGCAAGTCTGGGTAGCAACCGACCAGAAAGCCTTGGTCAGCACCATCCGAATTGTCACGGCCAATTTCGAGGTCATGAAGCATGCCCTTGAATACATCCATCGAAGGCTGAAAGTTAAGAAAATAATGAATATCAGTCTATTTTGTTACCATTACAGATGCCGGAGCACAGATTCAGATGTTCTAATCATTGGTGTCTACATTGCAGATGTATAGCTTCCTGTTAAAAAAAATAATATTTAGAGCCATTCCATATTAAATGAGTTTTATAGTTCTGGTGGCAAAGTGAATAATCACATCCATTTTTCAACCATGCATATCAGGAAAAGATATTTTTAGCTTATTTTCGGAAGTCAATGCATACTTCATCGTTTGGTCATTGCCCAACCGGCTAAGGACCATTTTATGCTATAATTAACAGACATAGCTATATATGGGCGACAGAGTCAAATGAGGACATATACTCCCCTAATCCCCTGTAAAATATATAAGTAATCTGTTCTGGATAACAGAGATCAAATTAGAATATGTACTCCTAATCCACTAAAAATATATATTATCCTGGTGCCGATCACAGAGCTCGAAATCAATAAGCCATCAAGCACAGACCATTTCATCAAGCAAACTGATGCAAACTTTGAGCTATTTGGACAGATGGTATACAGAATATTAAATGCATGAATTCAGGTGATACCTTGAGCACGAAGAGCCCAGTGTGGAAGTAGCATGGATTGATGAAAACGGCACAGAACTGTCCGCATTGGAAGAGCTCGTCAGTGTTCTGGAGGAAGATGTTATCAGAGTCAATCATGACGACACGCTCATAGTCGACCAGGGTCCAGGCATAGAGCTTGTTCAATGTCAGCTTGAACCTCCTGTTGATCCCTCCAAGGTTGTTCTCATAAGGATTCCTCAGGTTATCCACTATCACCACCCTCATGCCATCCTCTTCCCTCCTGTACATTGTCCCATTTATCATTAGTATATTTTGCAGAACAAACTATTGATACTGAAATATTAGATAACTATTACGTTCAGAACTACTACTAATCGACATTAAAATAGCAAAGAAAATACATCTCAACTATGGACAACTGCCAAAGAATATTTATTATTTTCTCAGAAAATAGTGTACGACGCAACCACTGTTTTTTTTTAAGGAGAACGAGGATGGTTGACCAATGTAATTCGAAACCAGCCAGTTAACAACAGCAAGTGGCCACCAGTGGTAGCAAACCGATAGTCAAAGCTTCAGAGCCAATGCCCCCACAACAGCATCTTACGCGATTTGATTCGAACAAAGCACGTTAGAACAGTAAAATAATCCTAAACTGATCAGACCATTACAAAACCGAGACCATGGATGCAGAATATCTCCGCCGCTTCATGCGAGGTCTCGACTCTGGAAACGAGTTACTACTAGTCCACTAGAGTTAGAAAAAATCCAGGGCCTGAAGAAGCTTCGTGCCTGCACGTGGGGCCACCCCACTTCCCCATCCTGCAAACCATCAAGCTGAAAAAAAAAGTATATGCCCAAAACACCCCTCCTGGTCGTCGCCATCAGTTTCCCCGACGCACAACAAGAACGGAAAACGCCAGCGTTGGCGTTAGCACTTAATTAAGTAGTACTAACTGCGCCAGCCAATCAGCAATGGATGCTTGAACCTTGGGTCAACAATCGCCATACCCGCGACTAAGACGGCGGACGCGCGGCTGGGCTGGGAGGGGGAGGGGGGTTGGGGACGGCGGGGATGGCTTGGTACTCACATTGCGCGGACCCAGTCGAGGGGCACGTCGGCGGAGGCGATGAGGACGCGGTCGGCGTCGGCGCCGACCCGCGCGAGGGAGCGCATCATGACGCGCACGGCGACGTAGAACTCGTAGTCCCTGGGCGTGCCCATGTACATCATCGCGGCGTATGCGTGCCGGTGGCGCGCCGGCCCCAGCGTCTGCCGCACCTGCAGGGCCCTCCGCTGCTGCCCGACCGGCTTCTCCTCGCCGGCGCCGCCCGCCGCAGCCGCCGTGGCCACGGCCGCCGCGAGAAGAAGCCATACCACCGCCGCGAACGCTGCGATAGGACGACCCGGCCGCCCCGCGACCCGCGGCGGGCCCATCGGCGCGGACCGGCGGCTGGTGCTGGTGCTGACGACGACGACGACGACGAAGGCGGCGCGCGCTGATCAGCGGGACCAGTGTGCGGCCCGCCTGCTTCCGACAGCCCTATTCCACAGCAGCGCGCGCGCGCGTGTGCGTCTGGGTGCGCGAGAGATCGCACAGGGGGAGAGATGCCTTGATCCTTCTGGTTGGCAAACGAAGAATGGAGAGAGAAAGAGGCAGGGCGAGAGAGAGAGACAGACAGAGAGGGGATAGGATAAGTGAGGAGGCGAACGGGCCGGCGTTTATTTATGTGTTGTGGGAAGGCGACCGGCCGGAGCTGCAGCTGCTTTCCCCTTGTCTCGGTCCTGCCGCGTCGACCACGCGGCACACACCGCACCTACGTGATTGACATGTTCGGACCCACAACCGTAGGGTCCGTTTCCAGTCTCGGCACGGGCACGAACCGCGGGCTACAGCGAAAGGCAACGCCTCCGTCCATCCCTATCCTTGGGCCTTGGCTACGTCGTCCTTGTGCAACGTGGAGGAAGGAAAGGAGGGTGCGTTCGGTTGGGTTGGTGGGACGGCCGCGGCCCGGACCGGACCCGTTCCCGTTCTACTCCACCTCTTCCTTGGGTCTACACGTCTTCGTTGCAAGGGGCAACTCCAGCATGGCTTGCCAGTTTGCAATGACTTCTTGTTACTATATTTATATGCATTTGAAGTAAAGAAACAATCAATCGGGGATTGCATGATTGTCCAGTTCGACGAGGCGCATGCAGAAGCGCCCGCCCAGGTCTCATTCTTGTGTGGCGAGTGCCGACTGGCGAAGGGTTCATTCCCTCCTGACACAGATGGTGCTACACTGCTACGTGACCTACGTCAACGTCATCAGCAACAGTTGGGGGGCTCGTACTCCATAATCAAGTCAACCACCCAGCGTTAATCAAGTCTCGCTCCAGCGCTAATGAAGTAGCCGCAGCAGCCAAACAGAACGCCGCACCTGATGAGCCCAGGCCCAAAAAAATTGCAGAGCGAATTCGAAGTCGCCGTCATCCAAAGCGACGACGATCACGGTGATCGATCGGATAAGAGTTGTCGGCTACGAGGCGGGTCGGGTCGGGCGGGTATCTGCTGATCAACGCAAAAGCATATGCCTATCGACATTTGTCCGCGTCATCATCGATCGTCATGTCAGGCGCCTTACAGTAATATTCCTTTTGGCGACGAGCTTTCGTGCGCCGATATCTTATTCCTGGCTGACGCGCCCGCACGTCTGGCCGGGGAACTGATTGATTATAGTGGTTTTTCGCCGCGGTGCCGCTGATGCAAGGCAGGTCCCGCGATTGGATTTGAGGGGACGGGCCCGGCCGCGCGTCTCTTCTTTTGCTTATCTCCGCCGCCAAAGGACGCCGGTGACGTGTGGTTAGGGCGAGAGCGCTGTTGGCCAAATTGTTGTTTGTATATTGGCCAGGGGACATCAGCGTCGAGTGATGATGGAAGATGCTTGCGCGAGGATCTCTGCCTTCCCTTGGTTGTCCCAGAAAAGATGCGGCTGGTTGGTCAGCGAGGGACGATTGGATGAATCCGGCAGCATTCTATAGCCCCTGGTGAGGCGTGGCGTTCGTTCTAGCAGCAGCTGTCTCTTGCGGTGGCGGCACAAGAGAGAATTCCGCTCCGCCTAGGAGTCCCAGAGCCTGCGTGTCGCCTTGTGTATCCCACTTGCTCCCTGCCTGCCGCCGAGCCAAGTGGCTGGTGCGAGGAAAAACTCCGCCTGGCACTACAAACCGGATGAGCCAACGTGTCTCGCGAGGGAATTCGTGCTCGCCGCCGATGATTTGCCGGTCGCCATCTGTCCTGGCTTTGGGAAGGCACCTGCGTGGCTGCGCTGCGCTGCCGCCGTCCGGTCCGCATACGGAGTATCTCACCGCTCTGACAGCGAGCGCGCACGCGATCCAGCCCGGACCGGGGCGCCGCCACGCGCGCGCCGCTGCTGACTCCGTCCGGTCCGTCGCCGCGGGTGCGCGGCTTGTTCAGATTTTTTTTTTTCCATGGGGCTACGACCGTCCGTATCCTTTCCCTTCCGCGAAAAATATCTTCGGGAGCGTCTTTTTTTTTTCATGGGGCTACGACCGTCCGTATCCTTTCCCTTCCGCGAAAAATATCTTCGGGAACGGAGGCACGCGTGTTTTCTCCGTCGCCTTTTCGGGTGGTGCCGCTTTGTTGACCACGTACGCCGCGCTGCTTGCACGTCATCAGGACGCGCCTCCTCGAGACGACGAAGCCACTCTTTTTTTTTTTTTGTGGACGAAGAAGCAACTTGCTGAACCAGTCCACACGCGGATGGATGGCAACGATGAGTAGGCGCCGATGCGAGCTTGGACGGACCTCGTCGACTTTGAATTCCGCCACTCACTCAACGGCCAGATCAAGCAAGGTTCTGTTAAGTCAGTCGTCGTGGCACGCTCGCACCTTACTGTCAGCGTCACGGGTGCACCGTGTGGTGTTCCAACGTTCCCGCGCCTTGGCTGGACACGGCCAAGTCCGCGTGCCCCGTGCCCTTTTGTGAAAACTGGACAGACAGATCTACCGATCCGTCAACTCGTTCGGTCGAGTTGGACTGTTCAGAGCTGCGCGGCTGGCCTTTGATGGCTGCTGTTTTATTTTGACCGCCATTCGGCCGATCGGACGAACAAACGTAATGTGCTCGCCCAAGTTCTCCGCCTGTACCAATCACACGACCCATGTGTCACTCATGGTCTCATGGATGGATACGCAGATAATATAGATTTTTCATATAGCTAACCAGGTCCTGATCCGTCCAGCTCCAGATAAGGCCGCAGAAAACTATCCTAGATTAGGGAAAGTTGCTCATATGAACCTTTCTGGAGCTTAAATATCAATTGGATCCTACTTCTTTCTAGCTTTTCTAGTTTAACACTAATTTTCTAATATCATTAGAAAATTCATGATTTATGAATTATTTTCTGATTAAAAATTACTGCCAGGACAAATCTCAAATATATCATATTCCAACAAAATCAGAATTTTAAATTGTGTCAAAAATTGTGAAACATCAACCATACTTGAAATGTAAGCTACCACAATAGAGGCTCAATAAGTAAATTTCTTTCAGAAAAAGATCAAATATGCTACGGTATAACTGTCTTTTTAGTCATCATTTAACACTGTCGATGTTCTGACTCTCGGCGTAATCGGAGGGAGTATCAGTGCGATCTTTGTATTCGAGGTGGTTTAATCTATGAAAGACTCGAGGTTTAACCTAGTTCGAGCCGCCGTCGAGGCGTAATACCCTACGTCCAGTGAGATTGGGTGGATCGTATGAACTTAAAAAATATGAGTACATTGGCGGAAGGGTCCTTACATAGAGAGGAAGCCCTGCACTCGTGAGTGGTGTGTGTAAGAACTAGAACTGAATGAGCTATTGACTAACGCCCCCGGTACCCCTTTATACAGGGTCAGACCGGGGTTACATGGCTTAGCGCCTACAGAATTGGACGACCCCTTGATGGGTGAGGCCTCGGTCTTCTGTGAGTTTGATTCTCTGGCGTTCGCTGGCGTCGGAGTAGACGATTGGTATCCTTCGATCGTCTTTCTGTCCATCGTCGGGGAACAAAGGTGGCTTTACCAATTGGCTTTACCGCCCGGTGGGCTACTTTACCTGTCACCGGATCGCTTTACTTGTTTTTAGATTGCTTTACCATCTTGCCTGGTTGCTTTAACATCTTCTGAGCAGCTTTACCTCCTGCTGTATGTCGTCAGAAATCTCTGCGTCCGTCAGATTTGACCGTTGGGGCGGTGACTGGCCCTCAGAGGGGCGGCCAAACCTTGTCGTCGTCTAGTCCCGGCTTGCGATGGTCAGGCCAGTGTCTTCGAATGATTTTGACGTAAGTGTTGGAAGTGGTCGGCTTGGGTACTCTCGACCCCTGGGGTTCGGATCGTCGTATTGGTGGTTGATTCGCTTAAGTCCTCCGTGGGCTACGAGTTGGGCTGTGAGCCATAACCCATAGCTAGGCCTTTGTGAGTAGGCCGGGTCCGCAAGTATCTGGGGTATATTATCTCGACAGTAGCCCCTGACTCTTGTGCCGTTTGCAATCTTTGTTGAGGCGACGTTGGGCTCATCTTCGATAGATGTCAATGCTTGATCCTATGGGTGCGCGCGAGCATGTTTGTAGGGCGTAGCTCCCGAGCCCTCGACCGATCCGAAGGGTCGGTCATGGGGCTTAGTCTTCGTTTGGTATTTGGCTTTCCGTCGTTGATTCTACGGGTTCACGCGAGCGTGCCCATAGGACGTACTCCCCGAGTCCCTGGGCGATCCGAAGAGTCGGTCGGGGGATAAGTTCTCGTCTTCGTCGTCGATGGTTGATCCTACGAGTGCGCGTGAGCGCGCCATAGCGTGTAGCCCCCGAGCTCCGAGCGATCGGTCGGCCGAGGGATAAATCTTCGTCTTCGTTGTGTGAAAATCCTACTGGTGCGCGCAAGCGCGCTCGTAGGGCATAGCATTCGAGCCTCCGAGCGATCCGAAGAGTCGGTCGGGGTATAAGTCGTCAAATTGATAGGTTTTGACCTTTAGGGTCGGTTCAAAACTGATCTTCGCCATCAGCTGAGCGTTGAGATAGATGCTAAGATTGAGCCGATAGACCAGCCTCATCTCATGATCAGCATCGCGCCAAGACTGGACTGGGCAGGCCAGCCATTTCCCATGATCAACGCTCCGGGCAAGTATCGGGTCAATCGGTTCGGCATCTGACCCTTCGTTTGCCTTGATTCGTGAGGTTCGAACTCACGGCGTTGATAATGGATGTAGGTAACAGCTCTGACGATCTTGCGGTTTCGCTGCCTCCATGTGGACGGTGGATAATGCGTCAGAGAATTGTAACCGTCAGTCGATCCGGACGGTCGAATGAAATCGATCGGACGGCCCAGAAGGTGCGACGGTTCGAGCGGGCGCGTTTTGTTGAACTGACGTCCGCCAGGCATTAACTGCCCTAGCCGGAGTGTGCAGTCGTCGCACCCGCCGGTGGAATTCTCCAAAGTTTTGCGCCGGGCCCACTTGTCGGTGAGTGGGTGTCAGAAGATCTTGGGTGCCTGACGGTTCGGGCACCCATCATGACGCGCCGTCACATCGCAGTGCCAGTTCAAATAAAAGGCCACCGCAGGCCTCCCATTCGTTCTCATCTGTTTCAAACTTCAAACTCGCACTCGCCTTCGCCTTCGTCTTCCTCACGTCTTGCTGCTTCCATTCCTCGTTGTCGTTCTCGCTTTCGCCTTCATTGTCATGGCTGGCTCTTCCTGGAAGAAGTCCATCGCCTCTAATGCCGCCCTCGACAATTACGTTAAGGCCGGCATGCTCCTGCCGATGGAGGTCGCCCAGTGGCAGCCGGTGGCAGGGGAGCGTGTACCGGCACCAAAGCCCAAAGAGACATTCAGCTTTGCTGACTTCCACGAGCATGGGCTTTCGCTACCCAGCCCCAACTTCTTCCGTGACCTGCTGGCCTACTACAGCGTGCGCCTCCATCACCTCAACCCGAACCTGAACTCGTAGTTTGAAGTTCTCGGAGGAGGGCTTGAATGGCACCGAGCTCGTCGCGACCTTCGTCAAACGCCGTGTCAACACCCTCCGCCTGCGCCCTTGATTGCTGTGCGACTACACCGGTCGGTTCGACGGCATGCGCGAGATGATCCATGTCGAGCTGTCGGTTCAGAACCTGGTCATGTAGCTGGGTAGGATACTGGAGGACGAAGTGGCGGCCGAGCTGGCCAGCGGGCCGGCCCCTCTAGACACAGGCCATCAGGCGGTAAGACTGGTAAGTTGCATCGTTCTCCTTTCGTTAGTTGTTGAAGTAGAGTGTCGCGTAGTTGTCATAGGCTCATGTTCGTCTTTGTTCGTGGTTGCCGCAGGAGAATATTCTGCCTTCGCCCACGCCGACCCCGGTCATGGTCGCGGCCTCAGACATGGCTGCTGGTCCGGTTGCTCCTAGTGCTGGGTCGGCTGCTCCGAGTGCGGCATCTGGCTCGTTGTCGCCAGTCAGATCGGGGAGGTCGCCCCCGACTCCAGTTGCTGTTGCCGCCCTTTCTAGCGCGTCAACTGTCGGTGTTCTGATCACTGGTATAGTACAATTTACATAATTAGAGGGAGTATCGGTGCGCTCTTCGTATTCGAGGTGGCCTGATCTATGAAAGACTCGAAGTTTAACCTGGTTTGAGCCGTCGTTGAGGCGAAATACCTGTAGGGATAGTATACCTCGGGTATCTACGAATCACCTTCTACAGCACGGCCCACCTGCGGCCCGTGATCCTCCAACGGCCCACCAAAAACTTTACAAAGCTGGTCCGGTCGTAGCGGTCAAGAAGCCTCGCCAAAGCCCGAAGCCGAGGCGGGCGCAATCGCCCCGACCCTCAGGGGTCGGGAACCGAGCGATCGGGACCCTAGCGGTCGAGACCCGCTCGCCGACCGCAACGAAGCAATCACTACTCCAACAATCACGATGATTCAAAATTCCTAACGACGTACAGTTCTGCAGAGCAGATAAGCATTCCAAAAGATTCCGCAACTACCCGGCTAGAGGAGAAACAACCTACCAGGCGATAAAGCTGAACAGTAAAGCAACCTCTGTTCCTCCACAATGAACAAAGGTATGAACGGAGGGGTTGATCGTCTGCCCCGAACTCCAGAGAGCATGACTCACCGAAGACCGTGGCCCTACCTGTCAAAGAGTCATCCGTTTCTATAGGTGACAAGATGCTCAAACTATGGTCCGGTCACCTCAACTATGGTCCGGTCAAGACAATTTAGGTCCGGCCCTATAAAAGGGGCACCCAGAAAGCTTTAAAAAGAGAAAGCAAGGAAGAGAAGAGAAAGGCAATACGTAGAGAAAAGATACACATCACCACTTGTAAACCACTCCACCACGCGAGCTTGGGACCTTCGGATCCGTTCGAAGCCCTTTCGCATTGTACTTTCGTGTTCTTGAGATTCATACGACCGATCTCTCGTCCCTGGACGTAGGGTATTACGCCTTGAGGCGGCCCGAACCAGGTTAACCTTTGAGTCTCACTTGTAGACTAGGCCATTCGATTCCGAAAACGCACGGTGCCCCATCCGATCGTATAAATTTACTGTGCCGGTGTACAAAACACCGACAGTTGGCACGCCAGGTAGGGGCTTTCGGTGTGTTTTCATTCGTTGTTTCGATGGCTTCGAATTTTGCCTTAGTCGGAGATTCCTCCATCTCTCGACTGTTTTTCGGGGATTTCGCGGTTGCCATCGCTCGTGATGGTCGATCGTGGAACATACCCACTTTAGCTGCTGGCCAGGTCTTCTGCTTTGGGAGCCTGGACTTCGTCGCCGACAACGGCGGTGAGCTCCACCTTTAGATCCCGCGAAAGCGGCGTTCGCCTAAACGTCGCTCGCCTCGTTGTCGTTTTCTTCATTCCTCACCTCATAACGTGTTGGGCCACGACCCTTCCCGTGAGTGCTTCATGTTGCATGCCAAAGCCGCAAAGGACGAAACCTCTGGTAAGGCAGCACATGACGATCCTCTTCTGCGTCATCACGCTCTCAGTCCAGCGATCCGAAGGGTAAGAGTGTCGCCGTGACAAGCGGTGGTGTCCGAGCCCGAGCCCGCACTGCATATCAGCAGATCATAGACGGTGGTACGCCTGCCTTTGATACGCCTTACGAGAATCTGACGGCGGCGGCCTATGTCCTTTACGAATCTCCCGCACCCGATAATCCCGTTATCAAAGAGACTTACGATCGTCTCCGCGTCTATCTGGATGGCGCTCTGCAACATCCCGAACTATCTCTTCGTTAGGACTCCGAGGCACACAGCATTCGGCTGAGCTTGTTCATGCCTGGAACATCAAAAATTTACGTCGTTTTTACGCATAATAAAGCTATTCAAATCTCTATGCATCTCATTTATATCTTATCCACTAACTGTGTCTTTGGCAGTGCAGTGCAGTCAGCTCACCTACACTCCTCTGCCCAGAGGCTGTCATAGGAGTCCCACCCGAAGATCGGAGCGACCAACCCGAGGATCGTATGGCCCTGTGCCTCGTTAGCCTAAACTAAGGTCCCACACCTTAGTCCCGAAAGGACTCTGCGTCCTGGCGATTGGCTCTATACCTCGCCATTGCTAAGGCTCGACGCCTACCATGTTTCCTCGGGGATCGACTCCTCGGCTCGTGACTCGGTGCACGAGTGACTCGGCCTGACTCTCGCGGACTATCAGCATTTTCGTTCAAAGCAATCCTCGCGGCTAACGGTCCGACCCGATGTCGGTGACGCTCTACTGTCCGAGCTCGACACTCGACCCTATGAGCTATACCCGACCCAGTCGTCTGACCAACACCCAATGGAACGCAAAGAACAATGTGAAACGCTTAACGTTAGAAAGAGTCAGAAATATAAACAACCTCACGAACAAGTGAAGTTCACAGATATCACTACAAGCTGCATGCAAGAACATCTAAAGGTGAGGCAGGCGGCCGAAGCCCTCCTTCATCAGGGTCGGCTGGAGAAAGCAGCTAATGATCTCCTGCGCCTAAGGCTTGGAGTCCTCAAAAAGTTTCGCCGACGCCTCACCCGACGTCCCCGGGGCGAAACCCTCGGCAATGCGCCCGAGGTTGGCATCAGGATAGTGAGACCGAAGGTGCCCCAGCGTCAACGACGCTTCGTCCCGTAGAGCGATGAGCAACTCGGTGCGGATCAGCCCCGGCAGCATCTCCAACACATGGGATGCCCGCTCCATCGACACGCTCGCGTCCCGAGTGTCGTCGAACACTTGGTGCACCAGCGTCCGGACCGACGACAGCAGCCTCCGAAGCTCCACAACCACGCCTGCACCTCAAAATTTCAGGAACCAACCTTTCTAATAAATTAACAAGTCCACTTGTTACTTACCCTCATGATCCTTCTGCTCAGCCTCGATGGCCGACTGCTCATTGGCCAGGTCCTGTTCAAGCTGAGCCGTCGACGCCTCAAGCGAAGCAGACAGCTTCTACAGCTTCTCCAGTTCCACCATGTAGTTCCTCACCTCGACCTCCAACACGCCGAGGCGAGCCTCTGAAGTATCACGGCTTTTCAGGGCAAGGCGACATAGCTCCTCCGATCGCTCCAACGCGCCATCGGCCGCCTCCTTGGCCTCCTCGGCCAAGCGTGTCCGGTCCTTCAGCTCTTAGATTTCTCGGGCGCTACGGCTGAAGCATTCGGCAGAGCAGCCGAAGCAGCCGGCAAAACGGCCGGTGCGGTCAGCACCGTGACCGACACTGCCAGGGTAACAGCCACCGCGGCCAGGATAGTCGGCGCGGTCACGAGCGTCAAAGGAGACGCCGGCCCAATCAAAGGTCTGACGATGGCAGTACTAGGGCCGACCCCTTGATCCGGGCATCTAGTGCCCAGTACAGCCAGGACACCAACTTCTTCAGCCGGCACCACCATAGGCGCCGGCGCATATGACGGAGGAACGCCCTCCTACAAAACACAGATAAGCATTCCGATCTCGCCAATACCTTTATCACATATCAAACTAACAAATGCAGGCAAAATGACTTACCAGCCGATCCGCCTGATGCTCAGCATCCAGAGGGGTCAGTCCTCTGCCCGCGTCAGCGAGAGCGTCACCCTTCAGGGGGCACGACAGGCGTTGCCTCACGCCGTTCTCCGACAGCTCCGGGGTCATCTGTCTGCGGGTAAGAAAGCTACACAGCATTAACGCGCAGTTAATGCCTGGCAACCGTAACTCCGATAGGACCTGCGCGACGCGAACTGTCGCGCATTCTTGGCCGCACGATAGGCCGATCCAACTGTCCGGAGCGACTGGCGGTTACAATTCCTAGACGTTGCATCCGCCATCCACCTGGAGGCGGCGGAGCCGTCCGATCATTGGGACCGTGACAAACAATCCGTTACTAACGCCGTGAACCGATTCACGGGTCGGGACAAGCGAGAGGTCGGGCGAGCTTTCGACCGGCCCGACATCTGTCCAGGACGCTGATCATGGGAAGACTGGCCCGACCGGTCCAACCTAGGCGTTACGCCGATCATGAGCAGAGGCCGGCCAGACCGGCCCAACTAGACATTTTTCCTGGCACCATGTAACATTTCAGAATTCTCGAATTAATAAAGTGGCTTTTCTCTAAATTTTCATTCCAATTTAATTGTCTGTCTCAATATTTTGTTCCGATCAAAAATCATTCGTTCCGAATTCGTTTGGTCTAAATCCAAAATCCGTTCGTCTAAATTAATCCGGTGCTGAAATAATTTAGTCCGCGTAATTTTTACGTTGACTAAAATTATTTCCGGAATTTTCCCAAATTAATTTTTGGGTCTCTAAATAATTTTCCAAATTAATTTCTGCAGCCTTCCTAATTACTTCATGTTTTTCAATCATTTTCCAGAATTATTTCTAACTTTACCTATTTTTTCCCCTCCTATAAATACCTCTCTAACCCTAATCCCCATCTCATTTCTCTCCCTTTCCTTTCTTCCACTGCAAGTTCTATTTTTCTGGTTCTTCGCGCCGCCTCTCCTTCTCTGCGTCGCCCGCTCTCGTCGCCTGCTCTGCGCTGATCTCCGTGCCGCTCGCGTCAG